>JAWPHD010023186.1:0-22822 GCA_037043455.1 Cyrtodaria siliqua | reverse complement strand
TCAATTTTTCACAAACTGTATACACTAGACCATTCAAACTTTGCTTATAGTTGTATCTTGAGTGGTACATTGCGACGTGACAAAGCAAATGTGGATGTGACCTTCACCATCCAAGCAAAGGGCAGATAATTTTAATTGTTACATTTACATCACTTTCTCATGAACTAGAATTATGCACTAGATGTTTTAAGCCTAATTTATAGCTTAATCTTTGGAAGAAAACATATTCTATTTAACATAGTTGTGCTTTTGTTAGTGCATCTTTTTTTGGATGCCTGGATTTCATCTATGACCTTGACCTACTTTTTGGAGCTGATGATTTTTATATCTACTTGCCAAAGGCCTTCATCTTTCATCCGATCTTTACCAAACTTTACCAGATTGTTAATATCAATGAAAGATCGCACACGTTCGAAAACCAGCCAGATGGGACCAATAGCAGCAGAGTTATGACCCTTGATTTAGTTAAAAATGCTATATTTTGCCTCGTTAATAAGATAGGGCTTTCATTTTTCATCTGATCTTTACTAGATGTTTTGCCTTTTTTTTTATTATTATTAGTATGTATTTACTTTTTTATATATATTTTTTTTTAATAGATATATATTTTTTTAATTTCCTATGTCATTATTTTTTTGTTTTAATTATTATTTTTTTTATATATTTTTTTAAAAAAAAAAAAAAATTAATATATATTTTTTTTTAATTCTATTATTTTTTTTATTTTTTTTTTTTTAATTTACTATTTCATTTTTTTTTTGTGTGTGTTTTGCAGGAAGCATTGCTGTGCCTATTGCATTTTTTTCTGGTTCGTTGATTTTTGATGGAGTTACGGCCCCATGACATTTTTTTTTTAATTTCTTGTCGGCGCTACTCCTCCTAAACGCCTTGTTGGATTTCTACAAAATTTGGCAGGAAGCCTCAGTATGATGTCTAGTTGTGCAAAGCATGGTATATCAATGCAATTTTGGACAAGTTCGAAAATCAGCTAGATCTAGTTAGTAACGACAGGTTATGGCCCTTGATTTGTTGACAAAATGCTATTATTTTATTTTCATTTGTTAAATCTGTAGTTACTTCATTTTTATCTGATCTTTACCATATTTGTTTAGAATGTCCCCCCCCCCCCCCCCCCCACCCCACCCACCCATTTTAAGAAATTTCATTCATAGAAGAAAGTGGAACAAATTAAAAAATGCCCATGCCAGACTAGACACAGCAGACTTATTGCCCATGATTACCAGGTGAGCGATCTAAGGCCATCTTATCCCTGTTGTTTTTGCAATGTTTTAAAAAAACTACTGATGGGAATTTTATGTCGCCAACCCTTGATATAAGAGCCGTTTTAGCCAGTAGAGCATCCACAGGCCCTCTGTTTTTAAACAAATGCACTTAATTGTCATCTCAGCAAACGGCAAACTCGATTGTTATTAGTTATTAAAATGTTTACAAACTTTCATTTAAGCATCATTGACCTTGTTATATTTAAGTCCAGCCCCCGTTAGGCGAGACATGTGAATCCACGGATTTCTTGTATATAGTTGTTCTTTGTTTCTGTGTGTGTTTGTGGTTGACTTTCGTCCTTGGAGGCTACTTTTCCTGTTCGAATTTTATATCTATATTGAAAAGAAAATTTAAATTGGGGAAAATGAAGAATGCAAATAAAAGCCGTAAGAGAGCATTCACTCGGTCAATTATAACTAATGACAGGGCATGGGGCACAACAAGGGTCGTTATATGTATGTGGGAATATATCGACTTCAGCTTGATTTGTTTTCTTACATAACAACCTATGTTGGAGCCCATATCCTGTTAGCAGTCGGTATGGACGGATCTCTTTCATGTAATGTAACTATACATGTAACATACATGGTCATGCTTTCTGTATTAATCTAATTATTGATATGCACATGTATACATGTATTGTATATAGAGAATAAATTATAAAACAACTAAAAAGGAAGATAATATTGTTTTACTGGCCAGATTTAAGTAGGTTTGTAAATTTACATTTTGAATCCAACTCCAATTAAAGTATGTCTACAAGAAAATAGTGTATGGAAAAGCAGAATGTCCAGTCCAATGACATTACGTATGGAAATGCAGAATGTCCAGTCCAATGACATTACGTATGGAAATGCAGAATGTCCAGTCCTATGACATTACCATTACGTATGGAAATGCGGAATATCCAGTCCAATGACATTACGTATGGAAATGCAGAATGTCCAGTCCAATGACATTACGTATGGAAATGCAGAATGTCCAGTCCAATGACATTACGTATGGAAATGCAGAATGTCCAGTCAATGGAAATGCAGAATGTCCAGTCCAATGACATTACGTATGGAAATGCAGAATGTCCAGTCCAATGACATTACGTATGGAAAGCAGAATGTCCAGTCAAATGACATTACTTATGGAAATGCAGAATGTCCAGTCCAATGACATAACGTATGTCCAGTCCAATGACATAACGTATGGAAATGCAGAATTTCCAGTCCAATGACAGAAGAATTCCGATTGCAGTTGGAACTGCTCCATCGATTACCAGTGAACGCTTGCTGTGGCCGACATTGACGAGATAGGTCGGATTGTAATGTTTGCGAGCGTCTCTATAGCTAGCTCTAAATGTATATCCCGCCAACAACAGGCAACTTGTCAAACATGCGTACATTGTTTCTTAACCTACTGACGACGAGGTATATATTTATAACTTTACATAATTATTTCGAGAATAAAACATCTATAGACAAAATATATACGACTTAACTAGCCAGGCCAAACCCCAAAACTAAAGTGTCGAATTAAATTTACCAACTCATAATTCATTTTACGCATATTCAGTCACGGGTATTTTAAGAACACGTTAATGTACATTTTTAATCAGCACATATACCTTAGTATATGACTAGTACACCTGGATAGAATTTTGATCAACGGTTTGGTAGTATAATTTTGCCGTTAAATTAATAAAACACTTAGGGATCACTTCGTATGTCTGTCACACTTTAACCTGCAGCCTAATTTTGGCCATTACTTAAAAAATATTCCACCTATGTTCGTGAAGCTTCACATTTTGGCAGAGTTATGCCCCTTTTCATAAACTTTAACCTGCAACCTAACCAATCTCATAACATGGCAAAATATTGATAAATATTGATATTACTTCAGAAGTATGTGACCTATGATCATGAAACGTGACCTACGGTTCTGACTTCCATTTCAGCAGAGGTATGGTTCTTTTCATAAACGTTTAACCTGCAACTTAACCAAGCTTATAACTTGATATAACTTGAAACTTCACACACACATCTTCATCTTAACCAAAGGAATGTCGTTACACATGTCCAGTAACTCTGCCTTTCATTTTGGCAGAGTTACGCTCCTTTTCATAAAACGTTAACCTGCAACCTAACCCACCTCATAACTTGGCAAACTATTGACTATGGCCGATGGTCACGAAACTGTATACAGTTCTTCCTTAGCAATTATCCAATGCATGTTTATGCCCATTTTCTTAAACTTTAACTCTGCTCCAGTATTCATGAAGGATTGCACCCCCTGTCTTCAATCGTTACAGTTAGATTGTACTTGCGGAAATAGGCACACGGCAGGCGACACAAGAGTTCCGTGGAAAGGAAAGGTTTTGCCAACAACAGAAAGAGTAACATTCACAGAATATAGTCACCCCAACAAGTATTACAAAGAAAATATGATTCAAAAAGTACATCACAAACACATTTAGGAAATAACCACATCACAAACATATAAGGGTTGGCAACAATGGTACCGCTTTGGAACGGTCAGCGGCGAAAGGGACCACTGGGGAGATTAAACCCATTCAAGGGTGCACAAAAGCTCACTCTTACCCTGTCATCATCCCTAAACAACAGGACAGTGTAATTAAAATAATCCGCGCCGAGCTAACCCCTTACATTTGAGAAAGCGGAGATAGGTCTTATAAGAAAAAAACATTCAAATGTTCATGAATATAATATATCAAAACATAAGAAGCTAATCTCATATGTACTCGATGACTTGTCTGAAGTCAGAGCATCAAGGAGAAAAAGGCACGACAAAACGGAGTGAAGGACATTCCTCAAACGGTTCCCGCCTTAAAGGATTTAGGAACACGTTGTCATAGAGTCCACCGTCCGTCCGATCGTTGCACAATCAAAGAAAAAAGCATAGTTGCAAACTGTAGAAGGGTCTACAACTAAACATGCAGTTCGCCTCAGTATACTTCGGTCGTAACCTCAGTTACTAAATGTTCTAATAATTTTAATAAATAACTCATGAATATTATCACGACCGATAATCTTCCTAAGTTTATAAATCACATCTTCATAAAAGACGTGTTACGATAAATCTTGTCGCAGAAGTTTTTTAAGATTGCTATATTTTACATTTGTCGAACAGATCAGTGTTACGACAATAAAACTTAGAAACTTATGCTAACGGTAACCCCGTTGGAGGAGTTTTTAGCTCTACTGGCCAAAGTCTTGGACGAGTTCGAAAACCAGTCAGATCGTACCAGTAACACCGGAGTTATTGCCCTTGAATTAACGAAATTTGATATGTTTTGTCTTGTCAACGCTCTATTGCCTCCGTTTTTAATCCGATCTTTACCAAGCGTTAACAGATTATTAATATCAATGAAAGCTCGGACAAGATCAAAAACCATCCAGATCGGACCAGTAACACCAGAGATATTGCCCTTGAATTCGCAAATATTGTTATATTTTGTCTAGTCAACATTCTAACGCCTCCATGTTGCATCCTACCTTTACCAAACTTGCCAGATCTTGATATTGATGAAAGCTCGGACAAGTTCTAAAAACAGTCAGATTAGACAAGTAATGTAACACCAAACATATGGCCCTTGAATTATAGAAAAATGCGTTAACATTCTAGCACCTTCATGCTTAATCCGATCTTTACCAAACTTTACCAGATTTTTATGATACGGCCTTCATTTTGCCGTATTTCAGAAAAAACGTTGCAGGGATGATCAGTACCTAGCCTAGTTGTGCATAGGCATCTTGTTCCGATTGAATGATTTTTGGTGGAGTTATGGCCTTTTAAAGGTTTTAAAACAAATAATTTGTATGGACAAATTCTGCTGAACATACGTCGTACATGTACATGTTAAAATAGATATGCATACGTCGTACATGTTAAAATAGATATGCATAATATATGCATATGTCGTAAATGTTAAAATAGATAAACATCCGTCGTAAATGTCAAAAATAGATATACATACGTCGTAAATGTTAAAATATATATACATACGTCGTAAATGTTTAACTAGATATACATACGTCATACATGTCAAAAATAGATTTAAATGCGTCGTAAATGTCAAAAATAGATATGTATACGTCTTAAATGTTAGCATAGATATACATACAGTGTACATGTCAAATTAGATATAAATACTCCGTAAATGTTTAAATAGACATACATACGTGATCAATGTTAAAATAGATATACATACTTCTTAAATGTTAAAATAGATATACATACGTCGTACATGTCAAAATAGATATGCATACGTCGTAAATGCTAAAATAGATATACGTACGCCGTACATGTTAAAATTGATATACATTCATCGTAAATGTTAAAATATATATACATTCATCGTAAATGTTAAATTAGACATACATACGTCGTAAATATTAAAATAGATATTCATACGTCGTCAATGTTAAAATAGATATACATACGTAATAACTGTCTAAATAGATATAAACACGTCGTACATGTTAAAAAAGATATACATACGTCGTACATCATGTACATGTTAAACTATATATACGTACAACGTACATCATATACATGTTAAAATAGATATACACACGTCGTTTTGTATGTCGTCTGTCATTCATTTTGACGAGATATAAAAAATGACACTCAGTGTATTATTTTAAGCGTGTATGTTTATCAAACTAGTTCCTGGAATTGGTTTTATTGGGAAATCCTCGGTTTATAATCTAATACGGCTGCCACATAAAAAAAAACGTATTTTCACAAAAAATGCGTCGAAAAGGGCGTCCAAGTTAACGGGTGTCCGAGCGTTTGTGGTGGAACGTTTTAATAAATCCATTTTGAATAAAAGACAACTATTTGAATACTAATATTTGAACACAACACATTGCCTAGTTAGTAAGTTCAATCTTAAGTTGATTGGTTGGCTGAATGAATGGTATTTTACGTCATTTAAGCACATTGTAGGCTATATATCACGGTCGATTTGTTCGTGGTGGAGGCAGACCACCCATTTTTCCTTTGTAGAACCAGTACTGTACACCTCTCGCCATCCGTAAGAATCGACAGTTTCTCACTTAGAAATCGAACTCCCCGTCGGATTCGAACCCGCAGCGGTGAGAGTAGTGACGGTTTCATTCACTTTTAAGATAAACGCTTCAAATTCCATGATGGTACCAGATAGCTAGAGGAATTGCTTTGAAACATCAGGTTGCCCTCTTTAGTAAATAAACAGAACCTCACATTTTCTAGTGATTTTTCAAGTGGAATACTATTTTACAATATGAAGATAACAATGCTGCATTAGTCTGGGCTGTTGTGTCGATATTTTTAGGGTTGCATTTGTTTTTGCTACAGTTGGAATAACATTGACTTTTATGA
This sequence comes from Cyrtodaria siliqua, assembly GCA_037043455.1. Lineage (NCBI taxonomy): Eukaryota > Metazoa > Mollusca > Bivalvia > Adapedonta > Hiatellidae > Cyrtodaria > Cyrtodaria siliqua. The sequence goes on along the minus strand of JAWPHD010023186.1, from coordinate 16,165 downwards.
TCCTTAGACTATTCGGAACAAAAAAAGTATTTGTGCCATTTTTTTGCTACACTCCATTATGGCCGCCATCTTGAAATTCAAAATGGCCGCAAATTTAGCATGTTTATAACCTATAATTGCCCCCAACGATACATACAATTACACCTTTGGTGTCTTATTACATTTTTGGGGTCAAGGGATGCGAATTTTGTATTTCTGAAGATGTCAAATATTGGCAGCCATCTTGAAATTCAAAATGGGTGCCAATGTATCATGTTTATTGTGAAGAATTGCTCCCCGGATACATAGGAACAAAATTCTGGTGTCTATTAGTACATTTATGCGGTCAAGGAATGCGAATTTGGTATTTTTGAAGATGTTCTTTAAATATTTTTTTTTAGACTACATGTCTATATCCTATGCTTTGTTACTTTTGATTGACATGTAACACATGTTGACATGACCACTGTTGATTGTTGAAAAGAACAGACTGCTACCAATGTGAATTGACATGGACAAGACAAAATAATTGCTTCGAGAGTTGTAGTACACATGTAATAACATATCGTTTACTATTGCAAGGTTGAAAAATGGCGTCTCTAGATGAACCACTGTTGACAACAAGTCATGCACAGACATCAAACTTTATATATGCGCCAAGTGTTGATGCTTCTTGCATTCCATCGTTCTGTCAAAGCGCCTGACCTACTGCTGTATCTGTCTTCGCTAGAGAAACTCTGTACTTATTTCGTTGCGTACAACAGACTGGACCATGCGCAGAATATTATGGAGTTCACAGCACGGGCATACGATGCCAAGGAAACAGACCCAGCTCTGTCGCAGAGACTAGTAGATGGCGAGTTTGCAGTGACAAAGAGCAACATCCCATTCACGAGTATCGGTGTAGATCAAGCTCAGGAACATGACAACACAAACTTGAAAGGCGAAGGAGGTCTTCAGGGAGTTACTACTAAGCCGACGACTCTTCTGAAGTATTGCCTTGCAGACCAGAGCTTGCCAGATTGTCCAAGGAGACGGAGGAAATGTTTGGAATTGCCCGTTCCCGTACAGATCATCTTCACAAAATGTCACCTGCGGTAACATTACGTCAGGAAAAGGCGATTCAAGACTCGAAGTCTGTTCTTGAGCCTCACAATCCATTTTTTGACAATGGCAACAAACTCTACAACACAGTGAATAAGAAGATACTGAGTGAGAAGGCCCAGTCAAGTATTCTGAACATGGAAACGCGTGGTGAACAAGCAGAGCTGTCCTTTGTTGAAGAGCGTCTGTGTGGAGAAGTAAAGTTTTGGGACAGCATGACGAAGGTCAAATTTCTAAACTGGGACGACCTTTGCAAGACAGTGAAACTCAAATGCAATACCAAAGAATAATAACTAAAATCATGTACATCACTAATGTCGAGACTGCTGGTCATAGCGAAATCACAGCGACATATTGATCTCCAGGAGGCAATAGCCACATACGAGTTCAATGGTGTAACCCATCTTCTGATGAAACCAGACGGTTCACTACATCCTTGCAAGAACAAGAGTGATCTAATTCATGCCTTTGAACAGTTGTCAGACACACAGGGTGATAAAATAGCTACACTTACAGATAACAAACGACAACTGATCTTAGATGGCATGGCAGTTGTGCAGTCTCTGGTGCATGCAACAAAATTCAAGACTTGCCAGGAAATGGGTCAGGTATTTGCTCAAAGAATTGACGCTTTGCTCAGTGATTATGATGGCGGTCGTATTATCTTTGACAATTATGACAAGAAACTCACAATCAAGGATCAAATCCAATATGGTTTCTCAGCATGTGCAGGGGAAGACTTGCACATCACTGACCTGACACCAATAAAAGACAAAATGCAGTTTCTGGCAAGCAAAGCAAACAAGGATAGCCTAACATTCTTCTTGGCTGCCAAAGCAATCCAGCTCTGCAGAAAGGATGTTGTGACTGCTAAGAAAAGATGTCCTGACCAACCAAGCTGGATGCCAACCAAGCACTCAGAAAAGCAGCCAAGAAGAGGCTTATTCGCTTATGATGCCACATGCCCTAGAAATTTCTGCCACGAGTGCTGAAGTAGACTTCTTTACCCAGGACACAGATTGGTGGGTGCTAATTCTACGCAGACTTGACGAATTGGGCCAAAACCCTGGCATCGTCACAGGCACCAGTGAAAATCGAAGGCGAATTACATTGCAACCTATATATGACAAACTGGGAAGTGAAAAAGCTAAGGTCCTACCTGGATTCCATGCCATAACTGGATCAGACACAACTGGACAGATAAGTGGCGTTGGCAAGAAGACAACTTTCAAGGTGTTCATGAAAGCTCCAACGCATGTCATATATGCTCTTTCGCAGCTTGGCCAGGATGAAATGCCCTGTACAGATGTGATGCAGGTTGTCAGGAGTGTTTGTGCATTGCCCTTAGTATAAAGCAGGTGAACGCACATGATCCAGCAACACTTAGGTGGAAAAAATTCAGACGGCTGGCACCTTGCGAAGGAGTAGACACCTTGACCCCAACTGAAGGTAAATGGCTACAGCATATTCTGAGAGCACATCTACAGGCCAACATTTGGGCTCAGGATACGGTGCTCCATCCCAGGATTCCAGCACCGACTGCGTTAGGCTGGAGCAAGGATGACAACAGGTTGTTGCCCACGCTGACCAAAGTACCGTTAGCACCACACGCAGTAACAAAATTATTGCTGTGTAAATGTGACGCCAGTAAATGTCCAGCGCACGGTGCTCCTGCAAACGACAAAACTTACCCTGCACAGAATTATGACAGTTTTACCATGATGTAATGCATTTAATTGTGAGTGACAGGTCTACCATGACGTAATGCATGTAGTTGTGACTGACAGGTCTACCATGATGTAATGCATGTAGTTGTGAGTGACAGGTCTACCATGACGTAATGCATGTAGTTGAGACTGACAGGTCTACCATGATGTAATGCATGTAGTTGTGACTGACAAGTCTACCATGATGTAATGCATGTAGTTGTGAGTGACAGGTCTACCCTGATGTAATGCATATAGTTGTGACTGACAGGTCTACCATGATGTAATGCATGTAGTTGTGAGTGACAGGTCTACCATGATGGAGGTGTTTCAGTAGCATTATTTATGTAAGTCACTTACTATATCAATATGTCAACAATATGTGACAATTATGGATTGAATGAATGGATATCTTTATTTATAGAGGGTGACCCAATTAACTAACTCTAATCTTCCTTGGGGCCCTCTGCAAAGTCATACATATACAATTTAAAACATATATAATATAACAAAACAGTGATATTTCCTTTACATTATTGCGCACACATACACGCATATGCACACGCACGCACACACATTACAACCATGTACACATTCAATTTTAATATATATACATAATTATATACATGGTTTGAGGTGGTGGTTTGCATAATAACGTACCACACAGTATACAATATGTCAATAATTATCTAAAACTGCCAAACATAACAATATTTTTACAATAATTACATTATGATTGTGTTTTCAGCCATTTAACACAGTGAGATGTAAAGGTTTTTTAAAGAAGTCCATTCTCTAATATATGAAGGAATGCTATTCCACACAATTGTTCCAGAGTATGACATACTCCCTTTAAATAGTTTTTTGTTTGATCCTGGAGTTATATAATTTAATTTGGATATATACATATATAGGATAATATCACTTCAAGTAGATTATGTATATTCAAGATAAATCTTAACAATGATTCCTATTTACAACATTTTTTATGAAAAAACATTTTGCCACCCAAACATAATGCAGTTTTCGATGACTATTTTGGGGCACATCCTTGCATCTTGCTCTATGGAAAACCATTATAGATTATCATTTTATAATTCATTTCCCTACTTCTTTAGCTTAAAGGCCTGTACTACGACTGTATTACAGAAATCCATGATTTTATTAATTTGTTCAACATTTTGCCCTAAATCTCACAATGTGAACTTTCACATTAACTTACGATACAATGAAACATTTGTATCATTGTGCACCATGTTATCATTTTCATTAGATAAGTTTATGTTCAAACATCTTATTACAAAATGATTCCTCTTTTCAGCGTTTTTTTTATGAAAAACACATTTTTAGACCCCAAAATAAGTAATTGATATCGTTGTATGCTAAAGGATTTTTTTCTGGCACATCTCTGTACCTTTTACTGTGCAAAACAGTAAGAAACTAAGTTTTAACAACTCATTTAGTACTTTTTTTAATTTATAGCGTTGCAACACCAAATGTATTACAGAAATCAACGATTTTATTCATTTTTGTCAAGTTTCTCATATTATTAACCCGATATCGATCTATAAAACCGTGATTTACATGGAGATGTATTTGGAAGAGCATTTCCGCACTGTTAGAAATTACGAATTTGCTCAAATGAATTTTTATAAAATTATTTCAGTTTCCGGAGATTTTCTCTTAAAAACGCAACTTTTACCCCAAAATTTAGCATTTCCCACCATCTTTACCTTGAGGAGTTTTTTTCTGAAACTCATTACATGTCAGCGATTCTAAAAATCCTAAAATATTTCTTTTGGAATTTGTTTGACCTTAAAACCTATAATTACTAGACTAACAGTACCGGTAGATGCATTATGCCGTAATAAATTAATGGCTAGATTATCATCCCATTCCGCCCCCATTTGTTTATGCCTGGATTTTACACCGATTTTCACTATTTTGAGAGCCACGTTTTAAACCTGTCCTCTGAAACCCGGAAACGTTTTAACCGGTGTTGAGGTACACAATTCCTTCACAAAACGACGTGAAATTGGCAAATTAAATGGGTAAAAACTGGTGTTTGCTATCATTAAAATGTATTGCAATTATGAAAGACTGGTTCAGTTGTAATATTGTGGAGGATAAAACATTTTTACTAGACATTTTTAACGAATGCATCGATCAAAAAGTGCCGATTTCTGCAAAATCCTTCTCAGTATAACCGGCCATATTTCAATAAATCTCGTCGCGTGACGCATGTCGCTAGATGCAATTTCATTGGTTGGTTGCACGATCGTAACCCCGCTCTGAGCGATTATACACGCGACAGCTGTTTGACATGGGCCAATCACATGCTGTGTATTGCAAATTACCGCAAATTACAGGCAATTAACCATCCTCGGCAAATAATTGATTTCCGGTAGGTTTTGAACGGCTTCCGTATGATCGGTAAATCAAAGGCAAATACGTTAGTCTACCGGAGAATGCGGGAGATTTGGCATGTATGGGATTCAAACCCGTAGCTATGAGAGGCGAGAAAGTTTTAGACGTAGCTTCTTTACTGTCCAGTCCAAGGATGCAACAGAAATAAAGTGGGCAGTCCTGTGTATTGAAGGTTTTATGATTCCTTTATATTCTTTTCCTCTGCCTCGGGCGGCTCTAAATAACGTTAGATAATGTGTTGATCAGCCATTAAACAATATATGTTTAAGAAGCTACTAAGGGCCAAGAAAAACATTTAGGCTAGTTTAAAGCTACAGACGCCCTATATCAATCGATTTTTTCTTTGAAGGAGTGTCTTTATTTGTAACTTCATGCTCACCAGCTCATGTCGAAATCGGGTATATAAGCGAGCAAATATAGCGCATAAAAGGTAGCGCCGTGGTTGTATGGTTAGCATTGCGGCTTAGTAACCCAGGGATCGCGCGTTCAATTCCAGCCAGGACCGAATTTGGGTTAATTATCGAAATATTTCAAAAGTATTTCCTACCTTACCAGTCCTTCGGATGAGACTTTAAACCTAGGTCTGCTCGTTAAAATGCTTAGTGCAATACATCGATAATAAATAAACGCGTATACGCAAGCATGAAATCATTTACTGTTTATCCATCGACCAGTGCACATCGTACCTTTACACAGGTAACAGTATTTTTTACCAAAAAAAAAAGTTAGCTTATTTCGGGGCTCGAACACACGACCTTCTGATTTCAAGTCCTGTGCTCTATCCATTGAACCACAACGCTACTTGAGAAAATAGTATACTAACTACCATATATTATGAGGCAAAATAACTTAACATCTTTGAACGCAACTAAAGATGGATCAATAAATATGCAGTCCATATTGTCGCACGTGTAAATTAACATTGCCTGGTGTAATACTGTATCTTATCAATATGAAACTAATACTTCGTCTCAAATCAACCATATATCGACTTGTTATTTAGCGCTTGATGAGTTTGTGTGCGCGCTCTTGTTATTACGTAATGCCTATTTAGTGTTAATAATGCTACAAATAAATAGCAGTGGTCTAGAGATTCAGCGTACATCTTTCAAATCTTACAAGTGCAAGACTGTGGTAAAAATCCCGTTACGGGCAATTATTTTTTTATCACATATATTCTGGAGCCGTATATTTATCGATGTTACCTGTACGGAGGCTAAATAAAAATGTGAAATTTTACGTATCGATTTCTCCTTATATACCGACTTTTGGGATGTTCGTCGATTTGAAACTACTTCACACGTGACTCATTCATATTCAGGAGTTATTACCAGTTAAAATAGGGACTGTACAGCTTTAAAGTATGTGAAGTCCGTTGCACTTCTCGCTAACTTTAAACTAGCTAAATGTGATTCATTCCCCGTAAAAATATTGAATATTGAATTCAATCCTTTTATGTACATTTTGTTTGTTCTGTATGTTAATCAGACTTTACTCATGTAAATTTATATATAATTGTGCTTAAAATATTGTTTTAAACCTGTTATACATACAGTTGGTAACAGTGACGTTGCCAACCTTGCACTCTTTTTTTATAGCAACTTACGACAGTTAGCATGAGAACGTCAAGACTCGTTAACTGTTATGTTATACAACCAAAACAAGTTATTCAAACGAATAAACTACGCCTTGTTTGTTTTAGCTCTGCCCAAAACGTAAACGTTTTTTTCACTGGGAACTTAAATGCAACAAATAAACATGTTTTATTTAAGGTCAATGCAATAGAAATGTAAATATTGGGATTTGAACGCTGGTAGTGAGTGGCAACTTTACCATAAATGGCTTTATGGTAAACTTTTCAAGCACTTTGCATTTTATGGTAAATTTGCCAACCACTGCCGTGGTTAAAACCTAAGGAATACTGAAAATTAGTAAATCAATTCTTAAATATACTGTTTATATTATTTACCTGTTCTTATATTATCAACAATAATGTGCATTGGGAGGTATGACAAATGATAAAATCATAAACAGTGCCAGAAAGATAACATTTCATCAGTGTTAGTGATGTAGCGATTATTCGATTGTAACCGAATCGATCATCAGTTACTTTGGCATCCGATTATTATGATCGATTATGAAAGTCTATAATCGATCATCGGTTGCATGTAAAAATGCACGTAATGTTCAAAATAGAAATAAACATGATTTTCCATGAGACCACACTTGTGAACATGAACAAAAAACAAATTATATCGTTTATAATTATTTTGCTGTTGAAATGGCAATGTAATAAGCCACAAGACAGGAAAGAATACCTGATTAATCAGTAATAAGCTCTGAGCTAGTAGAAGAAATCCTCCCCGCCCCCCAGGGGGAATTTTGTAGGGTATAATTTTTTGAAAATCATAAACAGTGCCAGAAAGATAACATATCATCAGTGTTAGTGATGTAGCGATTATTCGATTGTAACCGAATCGATCATCAATTACTTAGGCATCCGATTATGATGAGCGACTATGGAAGTCTATAATCGATCATCGGTTGCATGTAAAAATGCACGTAATGTTCAAAATAGAAATAAACATGATGTTCAATGAGACCACACTTGTGAAAATAAACAAATAAACAAATTTATTTCAATTATAATTATTTTGCTGCTGAAATGGCAATGGTATAAGAAGGAAAGAATACCTGATTAATCAGTAATAAGCTCTGAGCTAGTAGGAGAAACCCTCCCCCCCCCCCCCCCCAAGGGGGAGTTTTGTAGGGTATAATTTTCTGAAAGAACATACAGTAAGTTTCAAAATGAAACATGTGTGCCATCTGAGCGATGGGGCTTTAGTGAGTTTTGTGGGAAAACGTTGCGTTCTGGAAATCTGGAATTATTTTTTAGAAAAAAATGGAATATATTAGAACCAATTTGAATTGATGGAATCTTTCTCGGAACGCATCTCTACATGTCCCACTATATAATGTATGGATCTGATGCTTAAATATTGAGATTTTGGGTAAACATGTTTAAAAATTGAATTAAATCGCTGATTTCTGTAATACATTGGGGATATTTAATTAAAAAATAGAAATATATCTAATACAATAGAAAAAATAACTATTGTTACCTTTTTGGGCAGAAAAAGGTCCAGTGATTAAGTAGAAAAAAGTCCAAACCGCATGATATTTGGAAATGCCTTAATTTTGGGGCGAAAAACGTGTATTTTTTGTCAAAAATCGCCGGAATCTGGAATTATTTTTTGAAATTATTTGAACATAAACTTATCAAACCGAAGCAACAGAATGATGCACAGCATACATATTCATGTTTTTCCTGAGACAATATTTAACATATGTGCTCAAATATTGGCATTTTGGGGCAAAATGTTGGAAAAAATAACAAAAATCACTGATTTCTGTAATCCATTGGGTTATCGGGTTAAAATATAGAAACGAATTTTATACAATTGAATAAGGACACATTATAACATTTTCGGATAAACAAAGGTCCAATAATTAAGTAGAAAAAAGTCCGGAACCGTATGATGCTTGAAAATGCCTTAATTGTTAGGCGTATTGTATATTTTTGTCAAAAATCGACGAAATCTGGAAAAAAAAAAGGAAAATAGTTTTAACATAAACTTATCAAACTGAAGTAATATAATGTTGCACAGCATACAAATTCAAGTGTTTGCTTGCATCATATATAACATATCTGCTGAAATATGTTGTAAAAAAGGACTAAAATCACTTATTTCGGCAATCCATTGGGAGTATTGGGTTAATATCTAGAAAAATATATAATACCGGTACAATAGAAAATAGACTGTAAGCTAGTACATGTAGGCGTAACCCTCACCCCAGAGGGAATTTTGTACACCCTATTTTTCTGAAAGCCCATTATGTGTAGAGCATTTTGGAACATGTACCAACTGGCGACTTGGACTTTATCACGTTACCGGCATTTCGAACATGGAGCTATATACAGTATACGTTATAAATAGAGAAATAGTGTTGAGCGACCCTCAGCGTCCGGCCACTGGGCCGACCCACAGATTTTGCGACACAACGGGACCGGTGGCCAGCCGTCGGCAAAGGTCCCCAGTACATGTGGCACTCGGTCGCTAGTCCATATTTAGGGAAAGGCTCCTTGAGTTCGAGTCTCGAACATGGCACATAGAGCTATATAGAGTTATATAGAAGGATATAGCATTGAACACCCTTCGGCTGACGGCCGCTGGGCCGACTCACAGATTGGGTGACACAACGGGACTAGTAAACAGCCATGGGCAAAGGTCCCGGCAACGCGTGGCATTCAATCGCTAAGCTGTATCACGGATGAGGCTACCCGAGTTCAGGTCTCGAACCTCGTAACTCACCTAGAGCTTTATACAATATAGTTATATATGTATAGAGGGAAATAACGTTGAGCGACCCTCGGCCGATGGCCGCTGGACCGATCCACATATTTTGTGACACAACGGGACCGGTGGCCAGCCGTCGACAAAGGTCCCCGCTATGCGTGGTACACGGTCTCTAGAACTTATCAGCGTGAGGGCTACCCGAGTTCGAGTCTTGAACATGGCACATAGAACTATATACAGTTATGTAGATGGAAATAGCGTTGAACGACCTTCGGCCAATAGCCGCTCGGCCGATCCACTTATTTTGTGACACAACGAGACCGATGGCAGCCGTTGTTAACGGTCCTCCATACGCGTGGCACTCGGTCCCTTGGTCGTATCAGGGGGAAAGCTACCTGAGTTCGGGTCTCGAACATGCCACATAGAGCTATATAGTAAATAGCTTTGAGCGACCCGCAGCCACCGGATGCTGGGCCTATCCACAGGTTTTGTGACCCAACGGGAACTGTGGTCAGCCGTCGGCAACGGTACTCGCTCCGCGTGGCACTCAATCCCTAGGTCGTATCAGGGGGAAGGCTTCCCGAGTTCGGGCTGATTAGGCACCTAGAGCTATATACAGTATAGTTATATAGAGAGAAATAGCCTTGAGCGACCCAAAGCCGACGGCCGTTAGGCCGACCCACAGGTTTTGTGACTCAACGGGAACGGTGGCCAGCCTCGGCAAAGGTCCCCGCTACGCGTGGCAATCGGTCGCTAGACCGTATTAGGAGGGGTGGGGGAGGTTGGCTACCTGAGTTCGGGCCTCGAACATGGCGACTAGAGCTATATACAGTATAGTTATAGAGAAATAGCGTTGAGCGACCCTCGGCCGACGGCTGCTGGGCCAAGCTACAGATCTTGTGACACAATGGGACCATCTTGGACGTCATGTTTGATTTCTTTTTCTTATGTTACGCCTAAATTTCGGCTGGTATACATATGAATATTATACACAGTCTTATTAACATTTTGATATATAGAACCCCTTACTTACAGACAAACACCAGTTTTTACAGCAACCTATTTGCACTAAAAATATATATTTTTTGATAATGAATGTGGTGTAACGTAAATTACAGACTGAATAGTTTCATTAAGTTGGATGCGCTTCTCAACTTATATTAATACAAGTACATGTATTATGTTTTTACATGGTTTTGATTTAACTTACATTCAACGTTTTTAATGTACATTGGAATTTAATTGTAATGTAAGGTATCATAGTTTACATGCACGTTACTCACTAAAGCCCAACTTTCAGAATTGATGGCACACCTGTCTCATTTTGAAACTTATTGTATGTTCTTTCAGAAAATCATACCCTACAAAATCCTCCATTGGGGAGGGGTGGGGGGATGGGGGTAGGAGGTGGGTCTACAGCCATCTCAAGAACTAGTACATGATGTGTTGTTTTTGATCGGGAGGTTCTGTCATGTAATTGTTTAACAAATTCCCATAAGGTATCAGCTAGTGTAGGCTTGTTTGCTTATAAAAGCAAATAAAATGTCAGCGTGCCATGCACTCCTTGGAAACATATGATGGGCCAATGGCAATATCACCAGGTGAGAGTAGGAATGTTCCATAGAAGAAAGACGGCACTTTTTTCTCTCATCTGGCGCTATGTCGTTGTAACATGCGTGTATATTTAAATTACTTTTTGAAGACAAAAATCCAGATTTCATTTATGTTCTATTAAAAACACATTTTCCTCCAACAAAATAAATCATCATTTACTACCTTCTTATGAGTTTTCTGGTATATTATTGCATATTGGACTGCAGAAATATTATAATATTTATTTTTCCGTTATTTCTAGGCATTTTTAATTTTTTTCCAATACCTCAATGCATTACAAAATCGGCGATTTTAGTCATTGTTTCAACATTTTGCCATAAAATATAAATACTTGAGCATATATATTATATCTGACACAATAACTGACTTGGATATGTATAGTGTGCAACATTTTATTGCTTCAATTTGATAAGTTTATGTTCAAACTATTTTCAAAAGATAATTCCAGATTCCGTCGATTTTTGACGGAAATACACATTTTTAGCCTGAAAATTAAAGCAATAGTTTAAGCATCATATGGTTCAGGACTTTTTTCTACTTAATTATTGGACCTTTGTCTATCCAAAATGTTACAATATGTCTTTATTCTACTTTATTAAATATAGTTTCTAAATGTTAACCCAATACCTCCAATGGATTACAGAAATCAGTGATATTTGTCATTTTTTCCAACATTTTGCCCTAAAATGCCAATATTTGATCACATATGTTGTATATAATGCCAGTAAAAACTTAAATATATATGCTGTACAACATTCTATTGCTTCAATTTGATAAGTTTATGTTCAAACTAATTTAAAAAAATAATTCCATATTCCGGCGATTTTTGACAAAAATACACATTTTTCGCCCCAAAATTAAGCCATTTCCAAACATCATACAGTTTGGAACTTTTTTATATTTAATCACAGGACCTTACCCTGCCCAAAACGGTTACAATATTTCTTTTTTTATTGAATGAGATACATTTCTAATTTTTAGTTAAATACCCCCAATGTATTACAAAAATCAGCGATTTTATTAAATTGTTTAATTTTTTTACCCAAAATCTCAATATTTAAGTATCGGATCCATAAATGATATAGTGGGACATGTAGAGATGCGTTCCGAGAAAGATTTCATCAATTCAAATTGGTTTTAATGTATTCCATTCTTTTTCTAAAGAAATAATTTCAAATTTCTGCGATTTTCGACTAAAAACGCAAAGTTTTCCCCCAAAACTCACTAAAGCCCCATTGCTCAGATGGCACACATGTCTCATTTTGAAGCTTAATGTATGTTCTTTTAGAAAATCATACCCTACAGTGGGGTCTACAGCCAGCTCAAGAACTATAATAATTCTAAGTTCAATGCCTCAAACTCAGATTAACATACACATGTTATGTTTCATATTGACTAACCGATTATAACCGATGATTGATCGATTACATCTAACCGATTGTAAATGATGATCGCTGGTAAATTTCAACCGACTGTCCATCACTAATCAGTGTATTTTTAGACCACAGAATAGCTATTTTCTATTCAGGTATGCCAGAGGTTTGAGCAATTAGCTCCGTAAACCGAAAAGTGAAGTTTATTCGAAATGAGACGCATATATAATATTTCAAAATTATGCTAATACGCTGCAAAAACAAGGCAAGATCCAAATTATGTCATCTGTCGTTAACAAGTGATGAGCAATCAGTTGAAATTTACAATCGGTAATTGGTTACCATTGGTAGGGTGTACCGGTAACCGATCAATCATCAGTTATAATCGGTTAGTCAGTATGAAGTATTGTTTCAGGCCTTGAACTTAGCAAAAATATATTAAAGCTGTACAGTCCTTATTTTAACTGGTAATAACTCATGAATATGAATGAGTCACGTGTGCAGAAGTTCCAAATCGACGAACACCCCAAAAGTTGGTATATAAGGAGAAATCGATACGTAAAATTTCACATTTTTATTTAGCGTCCGTACAGATAACATCGATAAATATACGGCTCCAGAATATATGTGATACACAAATAGTTGCCCGGAACGGTATTTGAACCACAGCCTTGCACTTGTAAGATTTGAAAGATGTACGCTGAACCTCTAGACCACTGCTATTTATTGGTATTTTGTAGCATTTTTAACACTAAATAGGCATTACGTAATAACAAGAGCGCGCACACAAACTCATCAAGCGCTAAATAACAAGTCGAGATATGGTTGATTTGAGGCGAAATATTAGTTTCATATTGATAAGATACAGTATTACACCAGGCAATGTTAATTTACACGTGCGACAATATGGACTGCATATTTACTGATCCATCTTTAGTTGCGTTCAAATATGTTAAGTTATTTTGCCTCATAATAAATGGTAGTTAGACTACGTATACTATTTTCTCAAGTAGCGTTCTGCTTCAGTGGATAGAGCACAGGACTTGCAATCAGAAGGTCGTGTGTTCGAGCCCCGAAAGAATCTAAAAAAAAAATATTCTGTAAAAATTACTGTTACCTGTGTCGGTACGATGTGCACTGGTCGATGTATATACAGTAAATGGTTTCCTGTGCTATATTTGCTCGCTTAAATACCCGATTTCGACATGAGCTGGTGAACATGAAGTTACCAATAAAGACACGTCTACAAAGAAGAAATCGATTGATATAGGGACTCTGTAGCTTTAAAGTATGTATTATTTCCTGTCTTGTTTCTTATGGCATTTTATTTTAAACAATAGAGTAATTCCAGTTGATATGCATTCAGCTGTGTATGATATTTGTGTATATGCTCATTTTCACAAGAGTACACGTGTATTTCCTAACCCTTCAAGTCTATTGTGTCTTAGAAACTTGGCAACAGCAGTGGTTACAATTTCCACACCCACCAACTTTGCGGAATAACTAGATATACATATATCACTAAAGTGCGATGCGTTTTCATGTAATCATGGTATTTCAGATTATCGATACTGCAGTAGCTTTTAAAGTTTAGGTAGATCTACTGTTACCTTGACTTTCTTTAAATCACCAACGGTTGTTTACCTACTAATGACGTCACATTAACGATGAAGTCTGGTAACCTGCCAACTGGATGGACTAGCTCCAACGCGAATAGAGGTGGGCCGGATACCAAACACAGATGTGAGTTAACTGCGTTAGGAACGAATACAGACATGACCTCCCCTTAACAAGGGAGTAAAGTGTGTTTGACTAAGCGAGTAAACTGTGTTTTGACTTTTTTACCACGTTTTTTTCCCGTAGTATTGGCTACTCGCGTTACCGTAGAGCTGAGCTCGCTATTATTAATTATTACGATTTAATATTGGCAACTGTCTGTTAATGTACCATCAAGAGCTTTGAACCATTTCACGCTTTAAAACGGTCATTTCGTTTTAATTCACATAAATGTATCCATAACGCCTGATGTATCCCCTTTAAAGTTTGAAAACAGTTGTAATCTAATGAACTTGAACTTGTTGTATACGCACTATCTCTTCATGAACTGCCTACTCTCGTATTACTGACGGACAGATAACAATGGGGATACTTGACCTCAATGTTCATGTACTACACGCCTTTGTGTGCCATCGGAAACTCCCTTGAAAATATCCAAGTGTCTAGTTTCTACTTTAAATACATTTTTACATTTAGCACATATGTGTTGTAATTGACGGATTTGTCAGAGTTATGGAGATTCAGTAACATTAGGTAAGTTACTTACCTTAACACTATATCAGAATTTTACATGTATTGACAGTTTAAGGAGTGGCTGTGTCTGTCAAACACAAATGTCGGTGTATCTGGGTATGGGCCGGGTGGGTGGTGGGTGGGTGAGGGGTGGGGTGGCGGGAGGTAGGTTTGGAGGTGGGGGGGCGTGTTATGATGTACAATTATTTGAGTAGTTTTAAGTTTGAATATGTTCCTTTTTATCTTTACTATAATTTTACTCATTCACAAATATCAATTTGAAAAATTGAAATCCTTGAAGTTTTGAAAATGTCTGAATTCAATACTAAAATTACTAAAAATGCTTCTACATACTGATGTATGTATAATAATGCATTGGGGGCAAACGAGTTTTGATCCGAATGGATTTATTGTTAGGTTGCCTTACTTTATTTATTGTTTGTGAAAAATGGTACTGAGTTGTTAATAGAAACTATATCGACTTCTACAAACAAGTATCATGAATAAACAGCTGAAAGTCGGTCACATGAACAAATAGAGTAAACATCTTGTTTTATGTGCAGACCTCTAATTAAGCCATGCATTTCCTGAGTGAGATCGATAATTTATGAACAATTCCTACATTGTTAGGGAATATTAGGTAAACTAAGGTTGCAGAAGCGGTAAATACGTTATACCTTACCACATTGCTGAACATCCTAAAACACTATCTCTTTCTTCTTTCTTTATACGGTCGTAACGGAAGCCTAATATATACTTTTACGACGATAAAAGTCCGGTATACTTGACTTACACTTGATGATTTAAATTGAATTAATTTCATAATATGTGACAATTGTTGACAGTTTAAGGAGTGTATGCCAGACACGAGTGGCGTGGTGTAGGTTTCCAGTGTGTGACAATTATTGACTGCTTAAGGAGTGTCTGACAGATGCGAGTGGGGTAGGTCCACACTATGTGACAATTGTTGACAGTTAAGGAGTGTATGCCAGATACGGGTGGAGGGGGGCAGGTTCACAATATGTGACAATTATTGACTGCTTAAGGAGTGTATGTTAGATACAAGGGGAGAAATTGCACAATATGCGACAATTCTTGACTGTTTAAGGAGGGTATGCCAGATACGAGATGCGGTAATTTCACTATATGTGCCATTTATTGGCTGTTTAAGGAGGGTATGCCAGATATGAGTGGGGTCGGTTCAAAATATGTGACAATTATTGACTGCGTAAGGAGTGTATGCCAGATATGTGTTGGTAGGTTCACAATATGTGACAATTATTGGCTATTTAAGGAGTGTATGATAGATACGAGT
>JAWPHD010023185.1:0-22830 GCA_037043455.1 Cyrtodaria siliqua | reverse complement strand
ACCGTCACAGCTTCGATGGTCAATAGTCGCACAGGTGCCACATAACAGCTGGTCATGTGACCTACATTTAAATTTAATGATCTCACCTTGATGTTTCGCACATTTGTTGATAGTCTCTTCCAGGTTACTGGTCTGGGGTTTACTTCTTGGCATGACTGTCTCGTCTTGTAGAACATGGTGTTTCATTTGACGCGGTCTGCAATGGTGCTTATAACATTTCTTACACAAGTATTCACAACAATCCACACAAAATCCTGCAGCAGGTAGCTTCTGACCTTCATCGCTACATGGCTGGCATGACAGTTCCAGCGATTCCTCTGATTCCACATCCCTGTGGGCACTCAGTTGTCTGGCTTTCCTCCCAGGAACTGACATTTTTTTTCTAATAATTATTTGGCAAATAACTTAAAAGTAGTTCCGGTGTCAGGACACACCATTGTAACTTGAATTCAGTAGATCAGTATAATTTGTAATTTGGGTAAAGAAACACTTCATTGTTATCTTCTATCGTTATCATAAAATGGTCAGATATGTTATAATCTGTTCATCATCCATATTATGAACTGTTACAGTTAAACCCTTACCGTATACCCCCGTTTACACCCACACCCCGTTTGTTTTTAAAGAAAATGAACTCGTAATTTCTGTAAGGTTAATAGTTACAAATTTGGTTTTATTGTTGAAATGGTCTCATATAAACATGCGACTTTGGTAAAAGGTCTCATCTTGGACCTAGAAATCTTTATGTGAGGAAGATATCCAGCTGGCTTGCGGAATGTCAGTGGTTCTAACCAGGCGCCCGTCAATGTACGAAAATAACCCAGAGGGGCACCTGGAGTCTTCCTCCACCAATGGAAGCTGGAAAGTCGCCATATGGCCTTAGCTGTTGGTTCGACTATAAAATCCAGTTCAATCAATCAATAAATGGTCTCATACAAACATGACACTTTGTTAAAATGGTCCCATATAACGTGTCCCTTTGTTAAAATGGTCTCATATAACATGCCTCTTGTTAAAATGGTCTCATATAACATGCCTCTTGTTAAAATGGTCTCATATAACATGCCTCTTGTTAAAATGGTCTCATATAACATGCCTCTTGTTAAAATGGTCTCATATAACATGCCCCTTTGTTAAAACGATCTCATATAACATGCCCCTTTGTTAAAATGGTCTCATATAACATGCCTCTTGTTAAAATGGTCTCATATAACATGCCTCTTGTTAAAATGGTCTCATATAACATGCGCCTTTGTTAAAACGATCTCATATAACATGCCCCTTTGTTAAAATGGTCTCATATAACATGCCTCTTGTTAAAATGGTCTCATATAACATGCCTCTTGTTAAAATGGTCTCATATAACATGCCTCTTGTTAAAATGGTCTCATATAACATGCCCCTTTGTTAAAACGATCTCATATAACATGCCTCTTTGTTAAAACGATCTCATATAAACGCGTCCCTTTTGTAAAACACATTGCCACTGGGGGGCATTTAAATGGGGTATACGGTATTTCCCAATTGATAAAGCCTGAAAAGTGTCGACATGCTACATGACTGATTATCTCATAGAAATTGAGGCCCGATTACAATGTCGTTGAATAGCATTGTTATATTGAATTGTAACTAGGACTAAAGCTATTATAAACAATTTAGCTATATTACAGTCTTTATTGTTTTTTCAGAACTAACACAAATAATGAAAACCTGCATTTTTTGCAAAACTGCTAAATACGAAACATTTTTATCAGTTTGAAAACCCAAAATGTTTCTGAAAACTTTCGGTATAATGTTTTATATCAGATACTGTGCCATGTGCAAGTTTGACCTGGGATCAACAGCAGGCAGACCAGAAAAGGTATATGGACCTCAGCTTTCCTTTATTCCATATACCTTTTCTAGTTCCACTGCCTATTCCGTAAACTTGCATAATTTAAATGGCCATCAACACCATGCAGTATTTATTAATTAGAAACACCTCCTACCTTTATCATTCAATAGGGTTAAAATATGTGATGAACAAATTCTGTTTATTATCTATTATTTGAATAACCCGATAATGTTTATAACCTTTAGCAAGTTATGCTTACCTATGTCAAACTTACTGATATTGTTAGTTGAATTCATATTTTGTATAGGTTTTTATGCCTGTTTGAAAAACAGGACGTATTATTGTATGGGGTTGTACATCCGTTCGTCCATCCGTAAACATTTATGCATTTCTGACGATAAACTTGAAACCATAACACCCACACTCATGAAACTTCATAGGTGTATTGCCCTAGGTAAGAGGAGAAACCCTATCGTTTTTTTGGGTCGGTAGGTCAAAGGTCAAGTTTGCCATGACCTTATTAAGGAAATACACATTCTACGCGATAACATCAAAATCAATACACTCACTCTCCTGAAACTTCATAGGTAGATAGGAACCCTATTATTTTAAGGTCAGCTGTCAAGGTCACCATGAACTTATTTGGAAATACACATTCTGGAAGATAACTTCAAAACCATAACACCCACACTCGTGAAACTTTATACAGGGTTCCCACGGGTCCTTGAAAGTACTTGAATTTGAACAAATGCTTGAAAATCTGATGAGGTACTTGAAAGTCCTTAAATTCTGGATTTTTGCTGTTCATCTCAAAAATGGCTGTTGGTTGTGCGTTCCTAGAATATTTGTTGCTGTTATGGGCATTACATTGTGCGAATATTAGTTAGGAACCCGGTTTGTATTAAGTACGTTGCTCCAGGTGAGAGGAAGAACATTGTTGTTTTGGGGCCAGTAGGTCAGGTCAAGGTCACCATGATCTTATATGGAAATTCACATTTTGCTGAATAAACTTCATAACATTCACACTCATGAAACTTCACAAGTGCATTGCCTTGTTGAAAGGAATAACCTTATTAGCTCCACTATTCGAAGAATAAGAGAGCTTATGTAATCACGTCGGCGTTGGCGTTGGCATCGAATAGTCGAGCTGCGCTTTTCTCCGACAGCTCCTGTTATTTTAGGGGTCAGACGTTAAAAGGTTGAAATATATTATTAAAAAACTCTTCTTTAAACTTATCTCTCCCCTTTCATTGTCTATCATTTTCATTTTCGTTAACTTCTGATTTAACGACTTCTCATAAATCGCTTGGACGATAAGACCAAACTTCACATAGTTGAGCCATAGGTCAAGGGCTTTCATGATTGTTAAAATTAGGTCAAACTGACTCAAAGATGGCAACCTTTACAAAAAAAAATGATAACATGAACATTTGAAGTTTGATAAAGCTCTCCTAAGTTTAACTGATAAATCGGTTTAAAGACATCACACCAGCCTAATCCATCCTATAGAAATAGTGGGGGCATAATTATGATTGTTTTTTTCATGCATTGTGAGAAGTACGAGAATCTCATGCAAGATTGGAGATTGGTATGTACAGTTATATAATGAGGCCCCGACAAACAATTTTAAATCCGATTTAATTATTTCTAAATTTTATGTGTAACAGTACCAGCATGATTTAATTTCAATATTTTTAGTATTGATTTTACCTTTTTAATCTGCCATATTCAAATGTTTCTATTCGAAACAGTAAAATGAACATTTAGCAATTGTAAGAAACATTGCACATTGTAGACTTATATAAAATTATGTCAGGGCCTCAATAAATATTTTCCACAGAAGAGGATTAACAAGTTTGTGATCGTCTCTAGCTGTAAAATGTCCGTGATCTTTTGATTCTGGTGTGATGTCTTTAAGGACAAACAAAAATGGTAGTAGAATAATACGCTTACATCCGATAATACGAAGGGCTTTATTGTGCATCGTCATAGGTCCATGGAGGTTCGAGGCCATCCTCCATGAACCTTACAATGTGTGCATACATGTAATCAATTATACATGTAATCAATTCAATATGTCAAACATGTCTCTTGTGCAAGACAAATAATCATTTACTTAATCACTCTGTTCTGGCGAACAGTGCTACATAAACATTATAATTAAACGAAGTTGAACAGAGTGCCTGTACATTTTATTTTTAGCTCTACTGATCAGAGATCAGCAGAGCTTATGCCATGGTGCGGCGTCCGTCGTCCGTCCGTCCGTCCGTCCGTCCGTTAACTTTATTTGTAGCGACTACTCCTCTGAAACTACTAGATGGATATTCATAAAACTTTACAGAAGTGTTGCCCATGAAGTCTAGTTGATCCTAGCAAAAATTCATGTTGATGTGAAATCCAAGATGGCCGCCAAAGCTAAAAATAGATTTTTTAAATTCAAGTTTGTAGCGACTACTTCTTGAAAACTATAAGTGATATTGATATGGGACTTTTTCTAAAATGATCAGCATGACATGATGTTGATCCTTATCGAAAATCGTTTTGATTTGACGTTAAACATGGCTGCCAGCGGCCATCTTTGTTTACATAGAGTTATATAGTAAAAACTTGTAGCGACTACTCCTCTGAAACTACTTGGCGGATTTTCATGAAACTTCACAGGAATGTTGCTCTTGATGTCTAAATGATCCTAGCAAAATTTCAGGTCGGCCAGAAATTCAAGATGGCTGCCACAGTTAAAAATAGATTTTTAAAAAATAAGTTTGTAGCGACTACTTCTTGAAAACTATAAGTGATATTGATATGGGACTTTTTCTAAAATGATCAGCATGACATGATGGTTATCCGAGTTGAACATTATTTTGATTCGACATTAAACATGGCTGCCAGTGGCCATCTTTGTTTACATAGAGTTATATAATGAAAACTTGTAGCGACTACTCCTCTGAAACTACTTGACGGATTTTCATGAAACTTCACAGAAATGTTGCTCTTGATGTCTAATTGATCCTAGCAAAATTTCAGATCGGCCGGAAATTCAAGATGGCCGCCATGGCTAAAAATAGATTTTCAAAATACAAGTTTGTAGCGACTACTTTTTGAAAACTATAAGTGATATTGATATGGGACTTTTTCTAAAATGATCAGCATGACATGATGGTTATCCGAGTCGAACATTATTTTGATTCGACATTAAACATGGCTGCCAGTGGCCATCTTTGTTTACATAGAGTTACATGATGAAAACTTGTAGCGACTACTCCTCTGAAACTACTTGACGGATTTTCATGAAACTTTACAGAAATGTTGCTCTTGATGTCTAATTGATCCTAGCTAAAATTCAGGTCGGCCGGAAATTCAAGATGGCCGCCATGGCTAAAAATAGATTTTCAAAATGCAAGTTTGTAGCGACTACTTCTTGAAAACTATAAGTGATATTGATATGGGACTTTTTCTAACATGATCAGCATGACATGATGGTTATCCGAGTTGAACATTATTTTGATTCGACATTAAACATGGCTGCCAGTGGCCATCTTTGTTTACATAGAGTTATATAATGAAAACTTGTAGCGACTACTTCTCTGAAACTACTTGACGGATTTTCATGAAACTTCACAGAAATGTTGCTCTTGATGTCTAATTGATCCTAGCAAAATTTCAGATCGGCCGGAAATTCAAGATGGCCACCATGGCTAAAAATAGATTTTCAAAATACAAGTTTGTAGCGACTACTTTTTGAAAACTATAAGTGATATTGATATGGGACTTTTTCTAAAATGATCAGCATGACATGATGGTTATCCGAGTCGAACATTATTTTGATTCGACATTAAACATGGCTGCCAGTGGCCATCTTTGTTTACATAGAGTTACATGATGAAAACTTGTAGCGACTACTCCTCTGAAACTACTTGACGGATTTTCATGAAACTTTACAGAAATGTTGCTCTTGATGTCTAATTGATCCTAGCTAAAATTAAGGTCGGCCGGAAATTCAAGATGGCCGCCATGGCTAAAAATAGATTTTCAAAATGCAAGTTTGTAGCGACTACTTCTTGAAAACTATAAGTGATATTGATATGGGACTTTTTCTAACATGATCAGCATTACATGATGTTGGTCCTTGTCAAAAATCATTTTGATTAGATGTTAAACATGGCTGTCAGCGGCCATCTTTGTTTACATAGAATTATATAATGAAAACTTGTAGCGACTACTCCTCTGAAACTACTTGACGGATTTTCATGAACTTCACAGGAATGTTGCTCTTGATGTCTAATTGATCCTAGCAAAATATCAGGTCGGCCAGAAATTCAAGATGGCCGCCACGGCTAAAAATAATTTTTCAAAAAACAAGTTTGTAGCGACTACTTCCTGAAATCAAAATCAATCAGTAGAGCTTCAAGGTCATTGACCTCTTGTTAAAACTTCCTGGACCAAGTTGCCACCAGTCGTATATTTATCGACTTTTCTGACGTATGATCTAGCTGCTATTTTATTAAGTTTACAAAGATTCAATTTTTATGATCACGGTAAAGCGATGCACCAGTACACAGTGTGTCTCAACAAAATGTTTAGGACTCTGAAATGCGTCAAATGCCATCTCCGAGAATCTAGATTTTAAAAAAAATCAGGGAGAGCATGCCCCAGGACCTCCTAGCTTGGCTGCTCAACATGTCACTTTGGCTGCCTACACATCAATTATATCTTAGCTACGCTCCTGGTTATGTTTTCTTTCAGGCGAACATAAATTATTTACCATCTAACTTTCTTATACCATATCATATAAACAAGGAGTGGTCAAACGTGCAATGCATTTATTTTATTTGTACTTTCAGTTAAACACAAATACGATGGTTCCTGATAAATAATATACCACAAAATGTGTGCCAGTGCACTTATATGTTCAATTTATAGAAAAAACAAATCACATCCTGAAACACCAAGCCTCGTGTATATAGTCCCAGAAACTATCCTCACTCTCAATCTATGGCATTCATGAAACAAACGCAAACACGTAGCCAGTCCTGAAATTTAAACGAGGCAAATCCCTTTCTAATGGTGTTCGTGGGCTTGCACCCACCTGCCCCAGAAATGTTTAGATTTCTTCATACGATTTCTTAAGTTTTTGTGCCTGTATTGGACAAAAAAAGTCATTTTAAGCATGACTTTTTTAAAAATATACTTCAGTGTTGGAACCTTCCTAATTTTTTACTCTATCTACGGGCCTGCCCTTGACAATGACAAAAACTTGTTTGATCTGAAAAACATCAAACCTTTATTTGTGTTCAAAAATACAGATGTCAAATCAATAAATTTGATAACGGTTTGTTAATATTCTTTAGCCAATCACATTGGTAATTTAACACTTAATATTAGATATCATTTCAAAGTGAAGACGTTTTAAAATTGTATAAAGTTATTAACTGAATATAATCTCCAATTATACAGAAGTAAGTCAGAAATAAATACTGTATGATCTGTCATATATCTATTATAAATATAATTAAACTTTCTGTGAATTTAAAAACCAAATTCAATTAGGTGGGTGAGAAACTGTACAATACACACTGCCCGCGAAACCTCGTATAACCAATTTCTCGTAGTCTAGTGGCTTTTATAGTAGTCACTGACCACCTGTATTACCAAATAAGGCATTTTACGAAGTAGAAAACTGGTCTGTATATTATAGAAAGATCATAAATATATGTGTTTCAAAGGTACAATGTGAAATATATCAAAATGATAAATTACTGAAATTTCAAAGAGGTTAGTGGAATGGTGTTTTATGTCATTTTCAGCTCATTTTAGGCTATATTTTAGTGGTGGAGGCTGACCACCTCCTTTTTCCTGTGTAGAGCCTGTTCTGTATACCTCCCACCATCAGTAAGAACAATGTGAAACATACTTCAAAGTAATAAATTACTGATATTTCAAATGAAAATGTGAAGCATGTCAAAATGGTAAATTAAACAAATGCACAAACATTGAAATAAGCAGATACTGATCATTACATTTAAAAATGCAACATTTTTTATTTTCGATTATTTTAGTCCGCTGTTGTTTTGTTCAAATCAAGACTGTATTTTACGTTAGTACACATGTCCCTTTGTTCCAAGGGTTAACATATGGTGATGAACAGTTGCATAAGATTTTCTTTACTTTTTTCAGTTAAAACACATTTAACTTTAATTTCTTTAACATCACTTGAAATTCAAAAAATATCAAGTGTTGCATATTAAGAGTATAATTATAAATGTGTTGTGCTACATAATGGTTTCTGTATTGTTTCTTTAAAGAGAGACACGCAGCAATCTTGATCCTAAAAAAAGACATGCAGTATCTTAAATGCTGTTACTACTGGCGTTTAAAACCGCATAAATGCCGAAAAAAATCTGAATCATTTCTTAAATGATAAATGGCTGATATTTGAAATGAACAATGTGAAGTGTGTCAAAAACTTACTAGTATTTCAAACTTTTAAGAAACACTATCAAACTAATCAAATATACAAACAATTAAACATTGAAATACAGCATGAAATGATACATATAACCGATTGATGTGCTGCATTATTTGTGTTTTTAACCCTTAACCCGCTAAGCACGACTATAATGTCTGGCTGATCATTTCCCCCAAAACACCCCTTTGTCACATAAATGGAATGGTCTTAATTCAAAGAAAGATCAGTCCATTATATATATGTAGCGGGTTAAGGGTTAAATAGAGACACACTGCAATCTTGATTCTTAGATAGACTGACAGTGATGGCTTTTGTTTTTAACAACATTATTATCAATAAATTATACTTCCTTACATGGCCAGAATAAAATACAGTTTCTGTCAGTAGTATCCCAATCCCTGTCAAAGTATTCCAAATTTTATTTCCTAGATATGAAATTCTTAAATATTTTCATTTATCTTCAAAGCTAAAATGACCTGTAAAAAAAAAATTAAGGAATTAATTTTAAAACTTAATAAATAATCAAGATTGTGATGTGGGACACATCACAATCTTGATTATTTATTAATTTTAAAATTAATAAATAATCAAGATTGTGATGTGGGCACATCACAATCTTGATTATTTATTAAGTTTTAAAATTGGACACATCACAATCTTGATTATTTATTAAGTTTTAAAATTAATTCCTTAATTTTTTTTTACAGGTCATAATATGGAAATAGAAAACTACTTTGCTGTTTTATTGGTTACTGCTTGAGTGAATATGGATGACAGGGGCAGAGAATATATGGGCTATATGTCCCCTGTCAAACTAATAGCGAGCATGAATTACAACATTTATGGCATTATACAAAAAGGAATTACATCTACACAAATAAGCAGAGATTCCAACAGGACTGGCTTAGCCTGGAAAACAAGAAGGCTAGGTGTCTAACAATGAAATGTCTAAATATTTGAAATTAGGACATACATTTAATATAATGAATAGAGATGTATTGACAACTTAACTTGAATTTCTGACAACTGAACTTAAATTTCTTTTAATTTATAATTCTCACCCCACCTCCTTAAATTCCTACTTTAAAGGAACACACAACAATTTTGAATCGTTATACAACTTGTGGTGTTCAAATTGTTTGATTTATTTTGTCATATTTGCAAATCATGAAGATTTAAAAATCTTGGCAAATGTCCAAAGTGTTGATTAAACTCCATTGTTAATTCAGTAAACCATATAATGGTATAATAATGAAGAATAAATCAAGGGTGAATGCTAAACTATTGTAGCTGTATATAAATAGAGAACAAGATACAATAGTGTCACGTAGAGCCCTTGAAATATAAATTACCGAAATTTACTTTGATGAAGATTTAAAGTAAACAATTAAAATATGCAAATTAGTGAAGTTACAAATGTTAATGCATGATGTGTCCCCTAGAGTCTCTATAAGAACTTCATCATACAGATGCAACTTGAATTCTTATTTCAGTTGATACACTTTAACCAGATGGTTACTCATTCCAACATACAGTTTGTCCTCCCTATCACAGTAAGTGATGGAGTATGGACCAGCCAGTCCATGTTCCTTTCCCAGTAGTATCTGTATCTTGGTACACTCGGCTGTAATCTGGTGGATGTTATAGGAACAGACATACACTGTCCCTGTCCTGTCTATAGCCAGACGACGTGGATACATCAGGTTATCATCCTTGTATATTGCCTTCACAGTACCATCCATCGTCATACACGTCACTGTGTGCTTGTCTCGATCAGACACGTACACGGCTGTTTTATCTGGGCTGGTTGCTATGTAGTATGGTTCTACAAACAGTTGTTTATTAACGATATCATTCATCAGACTTCTCAACACAGTGCCGGTCATGTTGATTATTTCCACTTTAGCTGGACTGCAAAATGTCACTATCAGTGTCCCATCATTATGGACTATACCCCAACACTGACCATTGACCTTTATCTCCTGACCTTTGGATAGGGATTGGGATACTACTGACAGAAACTGGATTTTATTCTGGCCAGGTATTGTCACAGCAACTTCGGTGTTGTTGATCTTTGTTGTGTCCCACGGTTCATATGGCAGCTTTATTTCAGACATAATTTTGTTTAGTTTTGTATCCGTTAGTTTTGCCTTGCTATTATTCCTGTCAACAATGACAAGTTGGTTGTCAGGAAGCATGGCTAATCCTGTGATCCAGCAGCATGATTGGTCATTGGATGATTTGACATTGATGTCTGTTATATGTGTCGCTGTTTTAGGAACTGTTATCTCTGTTTCTGTAATTTTCCTGTCTATGGGTTTTTCTGTTTGTCTAGCTTTGCTGTCATTTGCTATCTCTGTTCGCGTTACTTTACTGTCATTGGATATCTCTGTTTGGATTGCTTTGCTGTCATTGGATATCTCTGTTTGGATTGCTAATTTGCTGTAATTTGGTTGTTTCAGTTGTGTAATTTTGTTCTCATTTGGTTTATTCATCAGGGAAAGATTGCCCAGTGTGGTCAAATTCTCCATCAGAACTTGTATCTGTTTCTCTGGTTTAAACTGGTACCTCTTAATCTTGTTGTCAGCCTTTATCTGGGCAAGATCATTCTCCAATGTCTGCATTTCAAGTTTGGTTTTGTCCATAGCAGGAAACAGTTTTCCATTTTGTTTTGTGTTGTGTAAAGCATTGAGATTGGAGGTTGTAGAATGGATTTCGCTTCTCATGTTATCTAACTTGGCAGCAATTGAGGTCATGTGTACATGATCTTCTTCTCGGACCCTGTTTACCTCATTAATAACATCATGTTGAAGTTTGTCTAAAAAGTGAGTTATTTCTTTTCTAAACTGTCCAATGCTTTCTACTGAATCTGAGCAATATTTGTCTAAATCTGTAACATTTTGTACATTTGTTCTTGTATTGCTATCAGTTTGCTGTTCAAGGTCAGTAAGTTTCTTTTCTAATTCTTCATACTCGTTTTCTACATAAATGATACCGTCACAGCTTCGATGGTCAATAGTCGCACAGGTGCCACATAACAGCTGGTCATGTGACCTACATTTAAATTTAATGATCTCACCTTGATGTTGGGCACATTTGTTTATAGTCTCTTCCAGGTTACTGGTGTGAGGTTTACTTCTTGGCATGATTGTCTCGTCTTGTAGAACATGGTGTTTCATTTGACGCGGTCTGCAATGGTACTTATAACATTTCTTACACAAGTATTCACAACAATCCACACAAAATCCTGCAGCAGGTAGCTTCTGACCTTCATCACCACATGGCTGGCATGACAGTTCCAACGATTCCTCTGATTCCACATCCCTGTGGGCACTCAGTTGTCTGGCTTTCCTACCAGGAACTGACATTTTTTTCTAATAACTATTTAACAACTTAAAAGTAGTTCTGGTGTCTGGATACACAGTGTAAATGGAATGTGAATTCAGTTGATCAGTATAATTAGGTAAAAGAAACACTTCCTTGTTTTTTTAAACATGAATCAGTTCATCATTTAAATTATGAACTGCTACAGTTAAAACATTTCACCTGGTAGTGTTCTAAAATATTACCTTTAAAAGAAGACGACCAAATACATAGAAACGTAACTAATTATAGATTGGGATCTATTTATAGAACAAGTTTTCAATAGGCCATTTATAAATTATAAATCAATAATTTGAGAGGGAAACAGTTTCGATAAAAATGTTTACCTTTATATTGAACTAGAGCATTTTCGAAGTTTGGTGCCTGAATTTTATTCAGTTTTTATGATAAAAAATCCACTCAGAGTGACTCTGTATTGCATTTTAACAAAATTATGGGCCTATTTTTTGGTGTTATAAACTCATAAAGTCTGGTCCCTGTTAGGCAAGATATATGAATCAGCAGATGCTTGTTACTTAATATATTATCATAGGAAAAATATCTAGACATGAAATTCATATCTTTAAATATGTGTCATATATGTATTTCACATGAAAATAACACATGTGTAATACATATGAAAATGTTTTTTACTAAATAATATTAAAACAGGTTGTTAAACCATTTTCTACAATAGTCTACAAACTTACATAATTTGCTATATGCATAATAGTTTAATATTATACATTTCATATGTGGGACATTATTTTTATGTGGGACATATGTGATACATATGTATATCATTTACATATGTGGCACATAATTATGTAAATAACATGATGTTCAAATGAAAGTAACATACAAATAATAAGAAAGTAACACATATGTGACACATGTCACAACATTTTTCCTGTGTACATATTTAAGCTTAATAACTAAGAAAGGTTTATACATGTGTTGTGGAAACAGTGCGTCATGAATAGGATAACCTGACAGTCCTGTTATACTCAGCCTAGGGTATGGGGAAAGTAGATCTATTTCAGGGTCTGAAAAACAGAAAAAACATTTTCTTTGAGCACTGTACAAAATCTGTTAATTATCTAGATATTTAAACTGTACTAATTTTGAACAATATGTTCATGTATATAACCGTTATGTTATACTTTAACCCATGAATTCATAGATTACAAGTTCAAGTCTCACTGGTTGCTAGAAATAGACATTTTCCGATGATAGCATTGTTCTTGATGAGAATATACTTAATTCACGTAAACTTCACACTATATAAAGGCCAAGGTCACAGTCATGGTTAAATTCTGGGTTCAAGGATATATTATTTTTTTGTCACGAAAACTGAACATTGGGTATAATTACATTTTCATTTCTTCATACTTTTAATATAAGAAAAACACTTTCCATTCAATACGTTCATTTATTGTTTTCCTTTATTATATCAATATTTCAGATATCTGCCATTATGAGTTTAATTTAAATGAATGTTTTACTATAAACAGCTAACAAAATGTCCTTCACTGTGTTACCTTTTTGAGCAAAAAAAACTACATATTGATCACTTTGTATGTTGTCTTGCATCTTCCGTCCATAGATTGGGTCTCTATCAGTTAGGTGTTGTAAAAACTTTAAATTGAACATTTTTCTTCATCAAACTTTCGAAAAATGCACTTCATGACAATAGTATCGTGACCTTACCAATACATATGAAGGTCAGGGTCAAATTCTTGGTTAAAACGTCATTTCTTGGTCACAACAATTGAACATAGAGTATAACCTTTTTCTTTTTCTTTTTTCTTTTCGAATTCCATCATCAATCTTTGATGTATACTCATCATAGCAATAGTCCTGTGGTAATATTATGCTTGATCTGTTTTTATATTATGCGCATTTTCAAGTTTTCCGGCCATATTTTGTTCAATAAATATGTTTATGTTTATTTAAATCGAAATCAATACACAACAATAGATATTTACAATTCACACACTGCAATATCTGTGAAAAGAGAGAATAAGATTTTATTTGATGACCTTTCAACAGGTAAATTAATCCACAGGTAAATATATTTATCAATTATCTGGTAATAGTTGTGCAGCTATACAATTCAGATTTACCTCATTTTCCTGTGCAGTCACGCAGTGGTAAAAGTAGTATCTACGTCATGCAAATAATATTTTACATACAACTTAGTAGCGGTTTTCAATATATGTTTCTCTTTGAGACTATAAAGAAATGTTCATTTGATGTTTAAGAGTAAAATTTGGTAATTGATAATACTACAAAAAGGGTGGCCATTCATCTTAAAACAAGTGCAAGAGGCAATATGTGGTGCTAGTAAAACGTATCAAATTTCTTAAAAAATCAGGTTATTTGTGATCAGAGGCAGTCCACATGAAGTGTTTCCCAAGCTGTTCACAGACTGGGGCATTACAAAGTTGACGTACGAGGTAGACACAGAGCCCTATGCTGTCAAGCGGGATTCTGGGATAGATAAGCTGGCGGGTGAACATGGGGTGGAGGTAGTGCGCCATGTATCACACACGCTGTATGATACAGAAAGGTGAGTGTAAATGTTAGATATTATCATATTAACATACACTATCGTTAGTTTTAAGCTGAGATAATACCATCTCTTTGTGTCTTTTTCTACGACCATTGAAAAGACAGGATGTATTATTGCATTATGGTATGGGGTTGCCTCCTCATCTGTATTTTTCTCTAATATTATTATGGTTTTACTCTCTTGAGAAAGAAAAAATCACTTTCCTAGCTACAAAGTCGCTTGTGAAACCCTGAGTCATAAAACTAAAAATGATTTTGTAATGATTCCCCTAGATGCATATTAATAATACATGTGCCAATTAAAAGTATAGTTTTTTTTCACGAGTTCTTAAAATACCCGTGATTGAATATGCGTAAAATGAATTATGAGTTATTAACTCTTAATTCAATGCTGCATTTTTGTGGGTTGGCCTGGCTGGTTAAAGCCGTTTATATTGTGTTTGTAATTAATTATTATACTGGATAAACATACTTCACATCCACTATTGTTTTAAAAGCCATATTAGCCTACAGAGGGGCCACCTGTCAGACCCAAAAAAGGGCCTCTTGTTATTGAGATGGTCAGCATTCTTTGTCTGTCCCTGTTTTATTCAGTTGAAAAAAAAGAAGAACAAATGGTAAATACAAATTTTCCATTGTAACAGTTAGACACACCCGCTTCCACAATGTTTTTCATCTGAAATTAAAGTGCATACTTCATTGGCAGCGTGTTTGGAAGAGAAATGTAAATATTGAGATTTAAATACAGTAAAACTTTAAAAAACGGGTTTAACTGACATCCCTTTCTTCATATTTTATGTGTAAATCCTAGTAAGCGTATACAACAAATGAAACCTCTTGATTAATAAACATGTTATTGTTTATCAGAATAATATCTAAGAATGGTGGCAGACCCCCACTGACTTTCCAGAGAATGCAAACACTCCTGTCTCAGATAGGCCTCCCACCGAGACCAGCGGAGGATCTAACCCGGGACCTGGTTAAAGGTACTGATACTGCTGTATCCTAATTACGCTTTGATACTCTCTGCTTTTAGCTTTTAGCGTAGAGTATCATAGCATGATAAAGGGTCTGATTTTAATGAGATTGTTAAACTGTATTCAAACCACACCAGAGACCAGCGGGGGATCTAACCCCGGACCTAGTTAAAGGTACTGATACTGCATATATAACTGTATTCAAACTCACAACAGAGACCAGCGGGGGATCTAACCCGGATCTGGTTAAAGGTACTAATACTGTCATATATAACTGTATTCAAACTCACACCAGAGACCAGCGGGGAATCTAACCCGGATCTGGTTAAAGGTACTAATACTGTCATATATAACTATTCAAACTCACACCAGAGACCAGCGGGGAATCTAACCCGGATCTGGTTAAAGGTACTAATACTGTCATATATAACTATTCAAACTCACACCAGAGACCAGCGGGGGATCTAACCCGGATCTGGTTAAAGGTACTAATACTGTCATATATAACTGTATTCAAACTCACACCAGAGACCAGCGGGGGATCTATCCCGGACCTAGTTAAAGGTACTGATACTGTCATATAACTGTATTCAATCTTAAATCAGACCATCAGGGGATCTAACCCCGGACCTAGTTAAAGGTACTGATACTGCCATATATAACTGTATTCAATCTTAAATCAGAGACCATCAGAGGGTCTAACCCCGGACCTAGTTAAAGGTACTGATACTGCTGTATATAAACTGTATACAAACTCACACCAGAGACCATCAGAGGATCTAACCCCGGACCTAGTTAAAGGTACTGATACTGCTGTATATAAACTGTATTCAAACTCACACCAGAGATCAGCAGAGGATCTAACTCCGGACCTAGTTAAAGGTACTGATACTGCTGTATATAAACTATTCAAACTCACACCAGAGATCAGCAGAGGATCTAACTCCGGACCTAGTTAAAGGTACTGATACTGCTGTATATAAACTGTATTCAAACTCACACCAGAGACCATCAGAGGATCTAACCCCGGACCTAGTTAAAGGTACTGATACTGCTGTATATAAACTGTATACAAACTCACGCCAGAGACCATCAGAGGATCTAACCCCGGACCTAGTTAAAGGTACTGATACTGCTGTATATAAACTGTATTCAAACTCACACCAGAGATCAGCAGAGGATCTAACTCTGGACCTAGTTAAAGGTACTGATACTGCTGTATATAAACTGTATTCAAACTCACACCAGAGATCAGCAGAAGATCTAACTCCGGACCTAGTTAAAGGTACTGATACTGCTGTATATAAACTATTCAAACTCACACAAGAGACCAGCGGGGGATCTAACCCCGGACCTAGTTAAAGGTACTCATACTGTCATATATGACTGTATTCAGTCTCAAACCAGAGACCAGCGGGGGATCTTCTGATTGCGGATCACCAACAAGTAGAGGTGTAGAATCTATTTTCGGCATTACTCTGCCACGGTTATGTCCCCTTGAACTTTGAATTTACATTTGAATAACATTACTGTCAATATATTAAGAATATATTACTAGGTTGAACAGGTAGATTTGTTGTACTCACGCATTCATCACTGTCAGCGTCCGATCTGGTTAACATTTTATATGTAAGCTTGTATCTCTACAATTGTAAGTCATAATGTTATAAAATTTCACAGGCATGTTTGACAAAAAATGATAATTACATTATCCATGTTTGACAAAAAATGATAATTACATTATCGTCTATGGTCTCGTAACTGGGTTTCATTTTTATGCCCACCACCGAATGGTGACGGGACATATAGCGTTAGCCATGTCCGTCTGTCCTTCCTTCCGTACGTACGTCTTTCCGTCCGCCCGAAAAGCTTGTTTGTCTATCTTCTCCCACACTTTTCAACCAATTGCTTCGAGACTTTACAGGATGCTTACCTAGGATGTCAAGATATACATATTGTTTCGGTGTCAAAATCAACCTAGTATTACCGGAATTATGGCCCTTTTTACGTCAAATTTTACGTTAAAATATCTTGCATGTTTATCTCCTCCCACAATTTTCGTTGGTTTCTTTTGTGGTCCCACCTTTATTCCATGAAGTGATGAGAAAGCTTATATAAGCAGGATTTTATAACAGATGTTTTGTCAATAAACACGTTTAAAAAACATTTTTTTATTGAAAAAAAGCGATAACCTGCTTAAAATTACCTATTAAATGTTTTAATTTTACCTATGCAAACTAAATAATTACTTTTTAAGCCAAAATTAAGGTTTTATTTCATACCCCAGTCAGCCCTGTTTTTGCTTCTTGGAGAAGGGGTTGGATGGGGTATCTAGCCTTGCGCTAGGATTTTAAACCCAATAGCCAAATATGGCTAAAGACTTAAAAATTCCTATAGCCAGATTAGAATGTCTTTAGCCAGACTTTTGCCGAGATATTTTTAAACTAATTGAAGGCGCTAAAACTTTCGTTTGCGTACACATCAATAGTAAGTTAAAAGAGTATGCTTTATTAACCTATAGGGTATCAATATTTCCACATCATATGCATTCTGCTTTAGTGCTTATAATTACATGTTGAGTTGTACAATATTCAAAACTTTTTAAAAATTGTATTTAATTTAAAAAAAACATTTAATGTAATTTTAATTTTTAAAAATTGTAAAGACTGAAATTTAAAAAAAGGACAGAATGAATGCATGCATATAATAAGAAAATACAAAAATGCAGACTCTTGTCACATTTAGTATTTTCATTAAATGCATTTCAATATGCTAACATTCAGAGAAATAAAATAAAATAGCAATATATTTAAAAAATGTAAGACTAAACTGAGGCATATACAACAAGTTCAACTAACACTGAGTTCCAAAGAAGCTAGAAAGATCGCTCTGCAAATTCAAAATGCTACATACACCAATATTTTGAGTAATCGCACCTTTTGTATTCGTTTCATGTTGATTGAACAATCAACCCTTAAAATGAACCCAATTCAGAAACAGCCGATCAAACACTGGTTCACACTTGCCATTGTTCCAGTTTACGACTATCCCTGTGTACAACTAATTAGTAGGAACTTAAAGGGACATTTGGCAATCTTGCAGTATTTGAAATGGAGTGTCTCAATTTATATATCAGTATCATTAGCTCTACTGGCCGAGAGGCTAGCAGAGCTTATGAGGATGGCGAGTTGTCCGTCGTCTGTCCGTCCCGTCGTCCGTCGTCCGTAGTCTGTCGTCCGTCGTTAACTTTTGTCTTGTTACCACAATAGGGCCGTCATTTTTCATCCGATCTTTACCAAACTTTAACAGTTGTTAATATCAATGAAAGCTCAGACAAGTTCGAAAACCAGCCAGATCGGAATAATTCACTGGAGCTATGGCCCTTGTTTTGCTGAAAAATGCCATATTAAGCCTTGTGAACACTCTAGCACCTTCATTTATTATTTGTGATCTTTACTAACTTGCACAGATTGTTAATATCAATGAAAGCTCGGACAAGTTCGAAAACCAGCCAAATCGGATCAGTAACACCTGAGTTATGGCCTTGTTTTTCTGAAAATTGCTATTTTCTGCCTTGTGAACGCTCTAGCACCTTCATTTATTATTTGATCTTTACCAAACTTGCACAGATTGTTAATATCAATGAAAGCTCGGACCAAGTTCGAAAACCAGACCAAATCGGATCAGTAACACCGGAGTTATGGCCCTTGTTTTTCTGAAAATTGTTATTTTCTGCCTTGTGAACGCTCTAGCACCTTCATTTATTATTTGATCGTTACCAAACTTCTTGCACATATTGTTAATACCAATTATAGCTTGAACAAGTTCGAAAATCAGCTGAATTGGGTCAGTAACACCAGAGTTATGGCCCTTGTTTTTTTCTGAAAAATGGCATTTTCTGCCTTGTGAACACTCTAGCACCTTCATTTAATATTTGATCTTTACCAAACTTGCACAGATTGGTAATATCAATGAAAGCTCGACAAGTTCGAAAACCAGCCAGATCGCAATAATTTCACCGGAGTTATGGCCCTTGTTTTTCTGAAAATTTCTATTTTCTGCCGTTGAAGCTCTAGCACCTTCATTTATTATTTGATCGTTACCAAACTTACACAGATTGTTAATACCAATTATAACTTGAACAAGTTCGAAAATCAGCTGAATTGGTCAGTAACACCAGAGTTATGGCCCTTGTTTGTTCTGAAAAATGCTATTTTCTGCCTTGTGAACACTCTACGGGCCTTCAATATTAATCGAATCTTTACTTAACTTTGCCAGTGTCTTATATCAATAAAAGCTCGAACAAGTTCAAAACCGCAAGATCGAAATAATTCAACGGAGTTATGGCCCTTGTTTTGCTGAAAAATGCAAATTAAGCTTGTGAACACTCTAGCACCTTCATTTATTATCTTGATCTTTACCAACTTGCACAGATTGTTAATATCAATAAAAGCTCGGACAAGTTCGAAAATCAGCCAAATCAGATCAGTAACACCTGAGTTATGGCCCTTGTTTTTTCTGAAAATTGCTATTTTCTGCCTTGTGAAACGCTCTAGCACCTTCATTTATTATTTGATCTTTACCAAACTTGCACAGATTGTTACTATCAATGAAAACTCGGACAAGTTCGAAAACCAGCCAAATCGGATCAGTAACACCGGAGTTATGGCCCTTGTTTTTTATGAAAATTGTTATTTTCTGCCTTGTGAACACTCTAGCACCTTCATTTATTATTTGATCGTTACCAAATTTGCACAGATTGTTAATACCAATTATAGCTTGAACAAGTTCGAAAATCAGTGAATTGGGTCAGTAACACCAGAGTTATGGCCCTTGTTTTTCTGAAAAATGCTATTTCTGCATTGTGAACACTCTAGGGCCTTCAATATTAATCGAATCTTTACTTAACTTTGCCAGTGTCTTTATATCAATGAAGCTCGAACAGAGTCTAGACAAGTTCAAAACCGGCAAGTTCGAAATAATTTCAACGGAGTTATGGCCCTTGTTTTGCTGAAAAATGCCATATTAAGCCTTGTGAACACTCTAGGACCTTCATTTATTATTATTTGATCTTTACCAAACTTGCACGATTGTTAATACCATTATAGCTTGAACAAGTTCGAAAATCAGCTGAATTGGGTCAGTAACACCAGAGTTATGGCCTTGTTTTTTTCTGAAATGGCATTTCAGCCTTGTGAACACTCTAGCACCTTTATTTATTATTGATCTTTACCAAACTTGCACAGATTGTTAATATCAATGAAAGCTCGGACAAGTTCGAAAACCAGCCAGATCGGAATAATTTCACCGGAGTTATGGCCCTTGTTTTTTCTGAAAATTTCTATTTTCTGCCTTGTGAACGCTTCTAGCACCTTCATTTATTATTTGATCGATACCAAACTTGCACAGATTGTTAATACTAATTATAGCTTGAACAAGTTCGAAATCACTGATTGGGTCAGTAACACCAGAGTTATGGCCCTTGTTTTTCTGGAAAGTGCTATTTTCTGCCTTGTGAACACTCTAGGGCCTTCAATAGTAATCGGATCTTTACTTAACTTTGCCAGCTGTCTTTATATCAATGAAAGCTCGAACAAGTTCAAAAACGGCAAGATCGAAATAATTTCAACGAGTTATGGCCCTTGTTTTGCTGAAAAATGCCATATTAAGCCTTGTGAACACTCTAGGACCCTTCATTTATTATTATTTGATCTTTACCAACACTTGCACAGATTGTTAATACCAATTATAGCTTGAACAAGTTCGAAAATCAGCTGCTGAATTGGTCAGTAACACCAGAGTTATCGCCTGTTTTTTTCTGAAAAATGGCATTTTCTGCCTTAGTGAACACTCTAGCACCTTCATTTATTATTTGATCTTTACCAAACTTGCACAGATTGTTACTATCAATGAAGCTCGGACAAGTTCGAAAACCAGCCAGATCGGAATAATTTTCACCGGAGTTATGGCCCTTGTTTTTTCTGAAAATTTCTATTTTCTGCCTTGTGAACGCTCTAGCACCTTCATTTATTATTGATCGTTTACCAAACTTGCACAGATTGTTAATACCAATTATAGCTTGAACAAGTTCGAAAAATCAGCTGAATTGGGTCAGTAACACCAGAGTTATGGCCCTTGTTTTTTCTGAAAAATGCATATTTTCTGCCTTGTGAACACTCTAGGGCTTCATATTAATCGAATCTTTACTTAACTTTGCCAGTGTCTTTATATCAATGAAAGCTCGAACAAGTTCAAAAACCGGCAAGATCGAAATAATTTCAACGGAGTAATGGCCCTTGTTTTGCTGAAAAATGCCATATTAAGCCTTGTGAACACTCTAGGGCCTTCATTTATTATTATTTGATCTTTACCAAACTTGCACAGATTGTTAATACCAATTATAGCTTGAACAAGTTCGAAAATCAGCTGAATTGGATCAGTAACACCAGAGTTATGGCCCTTGTTTTTTTTCTGAAAATGGCATTTTCTGCCTTGTGAACACTCTAGCACCTTCATTTATTATTTGAACTTTACCAAACTTGCACAGATTGTTAATATCAATGAAAGCTCGGACAAGTTCGAAAACCAGCCAGATCGGAATAATTTCACCGGAGTTATGGCCCTTGTTTTTTCTGAAAATTCTATTTTCTGCCTTGTGAACGCTCTAGCATCTTCATTTATTATTTGATCATTACCAAACTTGCACAGATTGTTAATATCAATGAAAGCTCGGACGAGTTCGAAAACCAGCCAGATCGGAATAATTTCACCGGAGTTATGGCCCTTGTTTTTTCTGAAAATTTCTATTTTCTGCCTTGTGAACGCTCTAGCATCTTCATTTATTATTTGATCATTATCAAACTTGCACAGATTGTTAATACCAATTATAGCTTGAACAAGCTCGAAAATCAGCTGAATTGGGTCAGTAACACCAGAGTTATGGCCCTTGTTTTTTCTGAAAAATGCTATTTTCTGCCTTGTGAACACTCTAGGGCCTTCAATATTATCGAATCTTTACTTAACTTTTGCCAGTATCTTTATATCAAATGAAGCTCGAACAAGTTCAAAAACCGGCAAGATCGAAATAATTTCAACGGAGTTATGGCCCTTGTTTGCTGAAAAATGCCATATTAAGCCTTGTGAACACTCTAGGACTTTCATTTATTATTATTTGATCTTTACCAAACTTGCACAGATTGTTTATATCAATGAAAGCTCGGACAAGTTCGAAAACCAGTCACAGAGGAGTTATGGCTCTTGATTTAGTTAAAAATGCTATATTTTGCTTCGTTAATACGGTAGGGCCTTAATTTTTCATCTGATCGTTACCAACTTTACCAGATTCTTTAGTTATGGCCCTTGATTTAGTTAAAAAGCTGTTTTTTGCTCGAAACTAAGATCACATAAATAGCAGTCACTCGCTTCATTGATATTATAAGAGCCATGTTAGCAAGTAGAGCGTCCACAGGCCCTCTTGGGCCTCTTGTTTTTACTTTTACCCTGGTTACATTTAAATAAATCAAATTTTAAGTATTCACTATTCCGTTTTATTATACTATAAGTTTTAATATATTACTGGTGCAATAATATAAAAAAATAATAATATGCAAAAACAA
>JAWPHD010023184.1:0-22836 GCA_037043455.1 Cyrtodaria siliqua | reverse complement strand
TGCGTAAGAACTGAATATATATGCGTAAGAACTGAATATATGCGTAAGAACTGAATGTATTTGCGTAAGAACGGAATATATATTTGTAAGAACTGAATATATATGTGTAAGAACTGAATATATATACTGAATATATATGTGTAAGAACTGAATATATATGTGTAAGAACGGAATATATATGTGTAAGAACTAAATATATATGCGTAAGAACGGAAAATATATGCGTAAGAACGGAATATATATGCCTAAGAACTGAATATATATGCGTAAGAACGGAATATATATACGTAAGAACGGAATATATATGCGTAAGAACGGAATATCTATGCGTAAGAACGGAATATATATGCGTAAGAACGGAATATATATGCGTAAGAACGGAATATACATGTGTAAGAACTGAATATATATGTGTAAGAACGGAATATATATGCGTAAGCACTGAATATATATGCGAAAGAACTGAATATATATGCGTCAGAACTGAATATATATGTGTAAGAACTGAATATATATGCATCAGAACGGAATATATACGTGTAAGAACTGAATATATATGTGTAAGAACTGAATATATATGCGTAAGAACGGAATATATATGCGTAAGAAAGGAATATATATTTGTAAGAACTGAATATATATGTGTAAGAACTGAATATATATGTGTCAGAACTGAATATATATGCGTAAGAACTGAATATATATGCGTAAGAACGGAATATATATGCGTAAGAACGGAATATATATGCGTAAGAACGGAATATATATGTGTAAGAACTGAATATATATGCGTAAGAACTGAATATATATGTGTAAGAACTGAATATATATGCATAAGAACTGAATATATATTTGTAAGAACTGAATATATATGTGTAAGAACTGAATATTTGTGTAAGAACTCAATATATATGTGTAAGAACTGAATAAATATGTGTAAGAACTGAATATATATGTGTAAGAACGGAATATAAATGTGTAAGAACTGAATATATATGCGTAAGAAAGGAATATATATGCCTAAGAACTGAATATATATGCGTAAGAACGGAATATATATGCGTAAGAACGGAATATATATGCCTAAGAACTGAATATATATGCGTAAGAACGGAATATATATACGTAAGAACGGAATATATATGTGTAAGAACTGAATATATATGTGTAAGAACTGAATATATATGTGTAAGAACTGAATATATATGTGTAAGAACTGAATATATATGTGTATGAACTGAATATATATGTGTCATAACTGAATATATATGTGTAAGAACTGAATATATATGTGTCAGAACTGAATATATATGCGTAGGAACTGAATATATATGCGTAAGAACGGGATATATATGCGTAAGAACTGAATATATATGTGTTAGAACTGAATATATATGTGAAAGAAGTGAATATATATGCGTCAGAACGGAATATATATGAGTTAGAACTGAATATATATGCGTAAGAACTGAATATATATGTGTAAGAACTGAATATATATGTGTAAGAACTGAATATATATGCGTAAGAACTGAATATATGCGTAAGAACGGAATATATATTTGTAAGAACTGAATATATATGTGTCAGAACTGAATATATATGTGTAAGAACTGAATATATATGTGTAAGAACTGAATATATATGTGTAAGAACTTAATATATATGTGTAAAACGGAATATAATTGTGTAAGAAATGAATATATATGTGTAAGAACTGAATATATATGCGTAAGAACGAATATATATAAGTAAGAACTGAATATATGCGTAAGAACTGAATATATGCGTAAATACGGAATATATATGCGTAAGAACGGAATATATATGTGTAAGAACTGAATATATATGTGTAAGAACAGAATATACATGTGTAAGAACTCAATATATATGTGTAAGTACTGAATATATATGCATAAGAACGGAATATATATGTGTAAGAACTGAATATAAATGTGTAAGAACTGAATATATATGTGTAAGAACTAAATATATATGCGTAAGAACTGAATATATATGCGTAGGAACTGAATATATATGTGTAAGAACTGAATATATGCGTAAGAACTGAATGTATATGCGTAAGAACGGAATATATATGTGTAAGAACTGAATATATATGTGTAGGAGTTGAATATATATGTGTAAGAAAGGAATATATATGTTTAAGAACTGAATATATATGCGTAAGAACGGAATATATATGCCTAAGAACTAAAAATATATGCGTAAAAACGGAATATATATGCGTAAGAAAGGAATATATATGCGTAAGCACGGAACATATATGCGTAAGAACTGAATATATATGTGTAAGAACTGAATATGTATGTGTAAGAACTGAATATATATGTGTAAGAACTGAATATCTATGCGTAAGAACTGAATATATATGCGTAAGAACTGAATATATGCGTAAGAACTGAATGTATTTGCGTAAGAACGGAATATATATTTGTAAGAACTGAATATATATGTGTAAGAACTGAATATATATACTGAATATATATGTGTAAGAACGGAATATATATGTGTAAGAACTGAATATATATGCGTAAGAACGGAATATATATGCGTAAGAACGGAATATATATGCCTAAGAACTGAATATATATGCGTAAGAACGGAATATATATACGTAAGAACGGAATATATATGCGTAAGAACGGAATATCTATGCGTAAGAACGGAATATATATGCGTAAGAACGGAATATATATGCGTAAGAACGGAATATACATGTGTAAGAACTGAATATATATGTGTAAGAACGGAATATATATGCGTAAGCACTGATTATATATGCGAAAGAACTGAATATATATGCGTAAGAACTGAATATATATGTGTAAGAACTGAATATATATGCATCAGAACGGAATATATACGTGTAAGAACTGAATATATATGTGTAAGAACTGAATATATATGCGTAAGAACGGAATATATATGCGTAAGAAAGGAATATATATTTGTAAGAACTGAATATATATGTGTAAGAACTGAATATATATGTGTCAGAACTGAATATATATGCGTAAGAACTGAATATATATGCGTAAGAACGGAATATATATGCGTAAGAACGGAATATATATGCGTTAGAACTGAATATATATGTGTAAGAACTGAATATATATGCGTAAGAACTGAATATATATGTGTAAGAACTGAATATATATGCATAAGAACTGAATATATATTTGTAAGAACTGAATATATATGTGTAAGAACTGAATATATGTGTAAGAACTCAATATATATGTGTAAGAACTGAATAAATATGTGTAAGAACTGAATATATATGTGTAAGAACGGAATATAAATGTGTAAGAACTGAATATATATGCGTAAGAACGGAATATATATGCCTAAGAACTGAATATATATGTGTAAGAACTGAATATATATGTGTAAGAACTGAATATATATGCGTAAGAACTGAATATATTCGTAAGAACTGAATATATATGCGTAAGAACGGAATATATATTTGTAAGAACTGAATATATATGTGTCAGAACTGAATATATATGTGTAAGAACTGAATATATATGTGTAAGAACTGAATATATATGTGTAAGAACTTAATATATATGTGTAAGAACGGAATATAATTGTGTAAGAAATGAATATAAATGTGTAAGAACTGAATATATATGCGTAAGAACGAATATATATAAGTAAGAACTGAATATATGCGTAAGAACTGAATATATGCGTAAATACGGAATATATATGCGTAAGAACGGAATATATATGCGTAAGAACGGATATATATGGGTAAGAACTGAATATATACGTGTAAGAACTGAATATATATGTGTAAGAACTGAATATATACGTGTAAGAACTGAATATATATGTGTAAGAACGGAATATATATGCGTAAGAACGGAATATATATGAGTAAGAACTGAATATATATGTGTAAGAACTGAATATATATGTGTAAGAACTGAATATGTATGTGTAAGAACAGAATATATATGCGTAAGAACGGAATATATATGTGTAAGAACTGAATATATATGTGTAAGAACTGAATATATATGTGTAAGAACTGAATATATATGTGTAAGAACTGAATATATATGTGTAACAACTGGATATATATGTGTAAAAACTGAAAATCAATGCGTAAGAACTGAATATATGCGTAAGAACTGAATATATATGCGTAAGAACTGAATATATATGTGTAAGAACTGAATATATAGGTGTAAGAACTGTATATATATGTGTAAGAACTGAATATATATGTGTAAGAACTGAATATATATGTGTAAGAACTGAATGTATATGCGTAAGAACTGAAAATATATGCGTAAGAACTGAATATATATATGTAAGAACTGAATATATATGCGTAAGAACTGAATATATATGCGTAAGAACGGAATATATATGCGTAAGAACGGAATATATATGCGTAAGAATGGAATATATATGCGTAAGAATGGAATATATATGTGTAAGAAATGAATATATATGTGTAAGAACTGAATATATATGCGTAAGAACGGAATATATATGCGTAAGAACGGAATATATATGTGTAAGAACTGAATATATATGTGTAAGAACTGAATATATATGCGTAAGAACGAAATATATATGCGTAAGAACTGAATATATATGTGTAAGAACTGAATATATATGTGTTAGAACTGAATATATATGTGTCAGAACTGAATATATATGCGTAAGAACGGAATATATATGTGTAAGAACTGAATATATATGCGTAAGAACTGAATATATATGTGTAAGAACTGAATATATATGCGTAAGAACTGAATATATGCGTAAGAACTGAATATATATGCGTAAAAACGGAATATATATTTGTAAGAACGGAATATATATGTGTAAGAACTGAATATATATGTGTAAGAACTGAATATATATGTGTAAGTACTGAATATATATGTGTAAGAACTGAATATATATGTGTAAGAACGGAGTATATATGCGTAAGAACTGAATATATGCGTAAGAACTGAATATATGCGTAAAAACGGAATATATATGAGTAAGAACGGAATATATATGCGTAAGAACGGAATATATATGGGTAATAACTGAATATATATTTGTCAGAACTGAATATATATGTGTAGGAACTGAATATATATATGTGTAAGAACTGAATATATATGTGTAAGAACTTAATATATGTGTAAGAACGGAATATATATGTGTAAGAAATGAATATATATGTGTAAGAACTGAATATATATGCGTAAGAACGGAATATATATGCGTAAGAACGGAATATATATGCCTAAGAACTGAATATATATGCGTAAGAATGTAATATATATACGTAAGAACGGAATATATATGCGTAAGAACAGAATATCTATGCGTAAGAACGGAATATATATGCGTAAGAACGGAATATATATGCGTAAGAACTGAATATATATGTGTAAGAACTGAATATATATGCGTTAGAACGGAATATATATGCGTAAGAACTGAATATATATGTGTAAGAACTGAATGTATATGTGTAAGAACTGAATATATATGTGTAAGAACTGAATATATATGTGTAAGAACGGAATATATATGCGTAAGAACGGAATATATATGAGTAAGAACTGAATATATATGCGTAAGAACTGAATATATATGTCTAAGAACTGAATATATATGTGTAAAAACTGAATATATATGCGTAAGAACTGAATATATTCGTAAGAACTGAATATATATGCGTAAGAACTGAATATATATGTGTAAGAACTGAATATATATGCGTAAGAACTGAATATATTCGTAAGAACTGAATATATATGCGTAAGAACGGAATATATATTTGTAAGAACTGAATATATATGTGTAAGAACTGAATATATATGTGTAAGAACTGAATATATATGCATAAGAACTGAATATATATTTGTAAGAACTGAATATATATGTGTAAGAACTGAATATATGTGTAAGAACTCAATATATA
Organism: Cyrtodaria siliqua; assembly: GCA_037043455.1. NCBI lineage: Eukaryota > Metazoa > Mollusca > Bivalvia > Adapedonta > Hiatellidae > Cyrtodaria > Cyrtodaria siliqua. The sequence continues at coordinate 16,865 of JAWPHD010023184.1, read as the reverse complement.
TGTGTAAGAACTGAATAAATATGTGTAAGAACTGAATACATATGTGTAAGAACGGAATATAAATGTGTAAGAACTGAATATATATGCGTAAGAACGGAATATATATGCCTAAGAACTGAATATATATGTGTAAGAACTGAATATATATGTGTAAGAACTGAATATATATGCGTAAGAACTGAATATATTCGTAAGAACTGAATATATATGCGTAAGAACGGAATATATATTTGTAAGAACTGAATATATATGTGTCAGAACTGAATATATATGTGTAAGAACTGAATATATATGTGTAAGAACTGAATATATATGTGTAAGAACTTAATATATATGTGTAAGAACGGAATATAATTGTGTAAGAAATGAATATAAATGTGTAAGAACTGAATATATATGCGTAAGAACGAATATATATAAGTAAGAACTGAATATATGCGTAAGAACTGAATATATGCGTAAATACGGAATATATATGCGTTAGAACGGAATATATATGCGTAAGAACGGATATATATGGGTAAGAACTGAATATATACGTGTAAGAACTGAATATATATGTGTAAGAACTGAATATATACGTGTAAGAACTGAATATATATGTGTAAGAACGGAATATATATGCGTAAGAACGGAATATATATGAGTAAGAACTGAATATATATGTGTAAGAACTGAATATATATGTGTAAGAACTGAATATGTATGTGTAAGAACAGAATATATATGCGTAAGAACGGAATATATATGTGTAAGAACTGAATATATATGTGTAAGAACTGAATATATATGTGTAAGAACTGAATATATATGTGTAAGAACTGAATATATATGTGTAACAACTGGATATATATGTGTAAAAACTGAAAATCAATGCGTAAGAACTGAATATATGCGTAAGAACTGAATATATATGCGTAAGAACTGAATATATATGTGTAAGAACTGAATATATAGGTGTAAGAACTGTATATATATATGTGTAAGAACTGAATATATATGTGTAAGAACTGAATATATATGTGTAAGAACTGAATGTATATGCGTAAGAACTGAAAATATATGCGTAAGAACTGAATATATATGTGTAAGAACTGAATATATATGCGTAAGAACTGAATATATATGCGTAAGAACGGAATATATATGCGTAAGAACGGAATATATATGCGTAAGAATGGAATATATATGCGTAAGAATGGAATATATATGTGTAAGAAATGAATATATATGTGTAAGAACTGAATATATATGCGTAAGAACGGAATATATATGCGTAAGAACGGAATATATATGTGTAAGAACTGAATATATATGTGTAAGAACTGAATATATATGCGTAAGAACGAAATATATATGCGTAAGAACTGAATATATATGTGTAAGAACTGAATATATATGTGTTAGAACTGAATATATATGTGTCAGAACTGAATATATATGCGTAAGAACGGAATATATATGTGTAAGAACTGAATATATATGCGTAAGAACTGAATATATATGTGTAAGAACTGAATATATATGCGTAAGAACTGAATATATGCGTAAGAACTGAATATATATGCGTAAAAACGGAATATATATTTGTAAGAACGGAATATATATGTGTAAGAACTGAATATATATGTGTAAGAACTGAATATATATGTGTAAGTACTGAATATATATGTGTAAGAACTGAATATATATGTGTAAGAACGGAGTATATATGCGTAAGAACTGAATATATGCGTAAGAACTGAATATATGCATAAAAACGGAATATATATGAGTAAGAACGGAATATATATGCGTAAGAACGGAATATATATGGGTAATAACTGAATATATATTTGTCAGAACTGAATATATATGTGTAGGAACTGAATATATATATGTGTAAGAACTGAATATATATGTGTAAGAACTTAATATATGTGTAAGAACGGAATATATATGTGTAAGAAATGAATATATATGTGTAAGAACTGAATATATATGCGTAAGAACGGAATATATATGCGTAAGAACGGAATATATATGCCTAAGAACTGAATATATATGCGTAAGAATGTAATATATATACGTAAGAACGGAATATATATGCGTAAGAACAGAATATCTATGCGTAAGAACGGTATATATATGCGTAAGAACGGAATATATATGCGTAAGAACTGAATATATATGTGTAAGAACTGAATATATATGCGTTAGAACGGAATATATATGCGTAAGAACTGAATATATATGTGTAAGAACTGAATGTATATGTGTAAGAACTGAATATATATGTGTAAGAACTGAATATATATGTGTAAGAACGGAATATATATGCGTAAGAACGGAATATATATGAGTAAGAACTGAATATATATGCGTAAGAACTGAATATATATGTCTAAGAACTGAATATATATGTGTAAAAACTGAATATATATGCGTAAGAACTGAATATATTCGTAAGAACTGAATATATATGCGTAAGAACTGAATATATATGCGTAAGAACTGAATATATTCGTAAGAACTGAATATATATGCGTAAGAACGGAATATATATTTGTAAGAACTGAATATATATGTGTAAGAACTGAATATATATGTGTAAGAACTGAATATATATGTGTAAGAACTGATTGTATATGTGTAAGTACTGAATATATATGTGTAAGAACTTAATATATATGTGTAAGAACGGAAGAACTGAATATATATGTGTAAGAACTGAATATATATGCGTAAGAACGGAATATATATGCGTAAGAACGGAATATATATGTGTAAGAACTGAATATATATGTTTAAGAACTGAATATATATGTGTAAGAACTGAATATATATGCGTAAGAACGGAATATATATGTGTAAGAACTGAATATATATGTGTAATTACTGAATATATATGTGTAAGAACTGAATATATATGTGTAAGAACTGAATATATATGTGTAAGAACTGAATATATATATGTAAGACCGGAGTATATATTAGTAAGAATGGAATATATATGTGTAAGAACTGAATATATATGTGTAAGAACTGAATATATATGCGTTAGAACTGAATATATGCGTAAGAACTGAATATATATGTGTAAGTATTGAATAAATATGCGTAAGTACTGAATATATATGCGTAAGAACGAAATATAATTCCGTAAGAACGGAATATATATGGGTAAGAACTGAATATATACGTGTAAGAACTGAATATATATGTGTAAGAACTGAATATATATGTGTAAGAACGGAATATATATGCGTAAGAACGGAATATATATGAGTAAGAACTGAATATATATGTGTAAGAACTGAATATATATGAGTAAGAACTGAATATATATGCGTAAAAACTGAATATATATGTGTAAGAACTGAATATATATGTGTAAGAACTAAATATATATGCGTAAGAGCTGAATATATTCGTAAGAACTGAATATATATGCGTAAGAACGGAATATATATGCGTAAGAATGGAATATATATGCATAAGAACGGAATATATATGTGTAAGAAATGAATATATACGTGTAAGAACTGAATATATATGCGTAAGAACGGAATATATATGCGTAAGAACTGAATATATATGTGTAAGAACTGAATATATATGCGTAAGAACGGAATATATATATGCTTAAGAACTGAATATATATGTGTAAGAACTGAATATATATGTGTAAGGACTGAATATATATGTGTAAGAACTGAATATATATGTTTAAGAACTGAATATATATGTGTAAGAACTGAATATATATGTGTAACAACTGAATATATATGAGTAAGAACTGAATATATATGCGTAAGAACTGAATATATATGTGTAAGAACTGAATATATATGTGTAAGAACTAAATATATATGCGTAAGAACTGAATATATTCGTAAGAACTGAATATATATGCGTAAGAACGGAATATATATGCGTAAGAATGGAATATATATGCATAAGAACGGAATATATATGTGTAAGAAATGAATATATACATGTAAGAACTGAATATATATGCGTAAGAACGGAATATATATGCGTAAGAATGGAATATATATGCATAAGAACGGAATATATATGTGTAAGAAATGAATATATACGTGTAAGAACTGAATATATATGCGAAAGAACGGAATATATATGCGTAAGAACGGAATATATATATGCTTAAGAACTGAATATATATGTGTAAGAACTGAATATATATGTGTAAGGACTGAATATATATGTGTAAGAACTGAATATATATGCGTAAGAACGGAATATATATGTGTAAGAACTGAATATATATGCGTAAGAACGGAATATATATATGCTTAAGAACTGAATATATATGTGTAAGAACTGAATATATATGTGTAAGGACTGAATATATATGTGTAAGAACTGAATATATATGCGTAAGAACGGAATATATATGTGTAAGAACTGAATATATATGCGTAAGAGCTGAATATATATGTGTAAGAACTGAATATATATGCGTAAGAACTGAATATATGCGTAGGAACTGAATATATATGCGTAAGAGCGGAATATATATTTGTAAGAACTGAATATATATGTGTAAGAACTGAATATATATGTGTAAGAACTGAAGAACTGAATATATATGTGTAAGTACTGAATATATATGTGTAAGAACTTAATATATATGTGTAAGAACGGAGTATATATGCGTAAGAACGGAATATATATGAGTAAGAACTGAATATATATGTGTAAGAACTGAATATATATGTGTAAGAACTGAAAATATATGTGTAAGAACTGAATATGTATGTGTAAGAACCGAATATATATGCGTAAGAACGGAATATATATGTTCAATAACTGATTATATATGTGTAAGAACTGAATATATATGTGTAAGAACTGAATATATATGTGTAAGAACGGAATATATATGCGTAAGAACGGAATATATATGAGTAAGAACTGAATATATATGCGTAAGAACTGAATATATATGTGTGAGAACTGAAAATATATGTGTAAGAACTGAATATATATGCGTAAGAACTGAATATATTCGTAAGAACTGAATTTATATGCATAAGAACGGAATATATATTTGTAAGAACTGAATATATATGTGTCAGAACTGAATATATATGTGTAAGAACTGAATATATATGTGTAAGAACTGAATATATATGTGTAGGAACTTAATATATATGTGTAAGAACGGAATATATTTGTGTAAGAAATGAATATATATGTGTAAGAACTGAATATATATGCCTAAGAACGAAATATAATTCCGTAAGAACGGAATAAGAACTGAATATATACGTGTAAGAACTGAATATATATGTGTAAGAACTCAATATATATGTGTAAGAACGGAATATATATGCGTAAGAACGGAATATATATGCGTAAGAACTGAATATATATGTGTAAGAACTGAATATATATGCGTAAGAACGGAATATATATGCTTAAGAACTGAATATATATGTGTAAGAACTGAATATATTTGTGTAAGGACTGAATATATATGTGTAAGAACTGAATATATATGCGTAAGAACGGAATATATATGTGTAAGAACTGAATATATATGCGTAAGAGCTGAATATATATGTGTAAGAACTGAATATATATGCGTAAGAACTGAATATATGCGTAGGAACTGAATATATATGCGTAAGAACGGAATATATATTTGTAAGAACTGAATATATATGTGTAAGAACTGAATATATATGTGTAAGAACTGAATATATATGTGTAAGAACTGAATATATATGTATAAGTACTGAATATATATGTGTAAGAACTTAATATATATGTGTAAGAACGGAGTATATATGCGTAAGAATTGAATATATGCGTAAAAACTGAATATATGCGTAAAAACGGAATATATATGCGTAAGAACGGAATATATATGTGTAAGAACTGAATATATATGTGTCAGAACTGAATATATATGCGTAAGAACTGAATATATATGCGTAAGAACGGAATATATATGCGTAAGAACGGAATATATATGCGTAAGAACTGAATATATATGTGTAAGAACTGAATATATATGCGTAAGAACTGAATATATATGTGTAAGAACTGAATATATATGCATAAGAACTGAATATATATTTGTAAGAACTGAATATATATGTGTAAGAACTGAATATATGTGTAAGAACTCAATATATATGTGTAAGAACTGAATAGATATGTGTAAGAACTGAATATATATGTGTAAGAACGGAATATATATGCGTAAGAACGGAATATATATGAGTAAGAACTGAATATATATGCGTAAGAACTGAATATATATGTGTAAGAACTGAATATATATGTGTAAGAACTGAATATATATGCGTAAGAACTGAATATATTCGTAAGAACTGAATATATATGCATAAGAACGGAATATATATTTGTAAAAACTGAATATATATGTGTCAGAACTGAATATATATGTGTAAGAACTGAATATATATTTGTAACAACAGAATATATATGTGTAGGAACTTAATATATATGTGTAAGAACGGAATATAATTGTGTAAGAAATGAATATATATGTGCAAGAACTGAATATATATGCGTAAGAACGAATATATATGAGTAAGAACTGAATATATGCGTAAGAACTGAATATAGCGTAAATACGGAATATATATGCGTAAGAACGGAATATATATGCGTAAGAACGGAATATATATGGGTAAGAACTGAATATATACGTGTAAGAACTGAATATATATGTGTAAGAACTGAATATATATGTGTAAGAACTGAATATATATGTGTAAGAACGGAATATATATGCGTAGAACTGAATATATATGTGTAAGAACTGAATATATATGTGTAAGAACTGAATATATATGCGTAAGTACTGAATATATTCGTAAGAACTGAATATATATGTGTAAGAACTGAATATATGCGTAAGAACTGAATATATGCGTAAATACGGAATATATATGCGTAAGACGGAATATATATGCGTAAGAACGGAATATATATGGGTAAGAACTGAATATATACGTGTAAGAACTGAATATATATGGGTAAGAACGGAAATATATATGCGTAAGAACGGAATATATATACGTAAGAATGGAATATATATGCGTAAGAACGGAATATATATGTGTAGAAATGAATATATATGTGTAAGAACTGAATATATATGCGTAAGAACGAATATATATGCGTAAGAACGGAATATATATGCGTAAGAACTGAATATATATGTGTAAGAACTGAATATATATGCGTAAGAACGGAATATATATGCGTAAGAACTGAATACATATGTGTAAGAACTGAATATATATGTGTAAGAACTTAATATATATGTGTAAGAACTGAATATATATGCGTAAGAACGGAATATATATGTGTAAGAACTGAATATATATGCGTAAGAACTGAATATATATGTGTAAGAATTGAATATATATGTGTAAGAACTGAATATATATGTGTAGAACTTATTATATATGTGTAAGAACGGAATATAATTGTGTAAGAAATGAATATATATGTGTACGAACTGAATATATATGCGTAAGAACGAATATATATAAGTAAGAACTGAATATATGCGTAAGAACTGAATATATGCGTAAATACGGAATATATATGCGTAAAAACGGAATATATATGCGTAAGAACGGATATATATGGGTAAGAACTGAATATATACGTGTAAGAACTGAATATATTCGTAAAAACGGAATATATATGCGTAAGAAAGGAGTATATATGCGTAAGAACGGAATATATATGGGTAAGAACTGAATATATACGTGTAAGAACTGAATATATGTGTAAGAACTGAATATATATGTGTAAGAACTGAATATATATGTGTAAGAACGGAATATTATATGCTTAAGAACTGAATATATATGTGTAAGAACTGAATATATATGTGTAAGAACTGAATATATATGCGTAAGAACTGAATATATTCGTAAGAACTAACATATATATGTGTAAGAACGGAATATATATTTGTAAGAACTGAATATATATGTGTCAGAACTAAATATATATGTGTAGGAACTGAATATATATGTGTAAGAACTGAATATATATGTGTATAGAACTTAATATATATGTGTAAGAACGGAATATAATTGTGTAAGAAATGAATATATATGTGTAATAACTGAATATATATGCGTAAGAACGAATATATATAAGTAAGAACATGAATATATGCGTAAGAACTGAATATATGCGTAATACGGAATATATATGCGTAAGAACGGAATATATATGCGTAAGAACGGAATATATATGAGTAAGAACTGATATATATGTGTAAGAACTGAATATATATGTGTAAGAACTGAATATGTATGTGTAAGAACTGAATATATATGCTTAAGAACGGAATATATAAGTGTAACAACTGAATATATATGTGTAAGAACTGAATATATATGTGTAAGAACTGAATATATAGTGTAACAACTGAATAATATATGTGTAAAAACTGAAAATCAATGCGTAAGAACTGAATATAGCGTAAGAACTGAATATATGCGTAAGAACTGAATATATATGCGTAAAAGAATGAATATATATGTGTAAGAACTGAATATATAGGTGTAAGAACTGTATATATATGTGTAAGAACCTGAATATATATGTGTAAGAACTGAATATATATGTGTAAAAACCTGAATGTATATGCGTAAGAACTGAAAATATATGCGTAATACTGAATATATATGTGTAGATCTGAATATATATGCGTAAGAAACTGAATATATATGCGTAAGAACGGAATATATAAGCGTAAGAACGGAAATATATATGCGTAAGAATGGAATATATATGCGTAAGAACGGATATTTATGTGTAAGAAATGAATATATATGTGTTAGAACTGAATATATGCGTAAGAAAGGAATATATATGCGTAAGAACGGAATATATATGCGTAAAAACTGAATATATATGTGTAAGAACTGAATATATATGCGTAAGAACGGAATATATATGCGTAAGGACTGAATATATATGTGTAAGAACTGAATATATATGTGTAAGAACTGCATATAAATGTTAAGAACTGAATATATATGCGTAAGAACGGAATTATAATGTGTAAGAACTGAATATATATGCGTCAGAACTGAATATATATGTGTAAGAACTGAATATATATGCGTAAGACTGAATATATGCGTAAGAACTGAATATATATGCGTAAAAACGGAAATATATATTTGTAAGAACGGAATATATATGTGTAAGACCTGAATATATGTGTAAGACTGAATATATATGTGTAAGAACGGAGTATATTTGCGTAAGGACTGAATATATGCGTAAGAACTGAATATATGCGTAAAAACGGAATATATATGCGTAAGAACGGAATATATGTGCGTAAGAACGGAAATATATGGTAAGAACTGAATATATACGAGTAAGAACTGAATATATATGGTAAGAACTGAATATATACGTGTAAGAACTGAATATATATGTGTACGAACGGAATATATATGCGTAAGAACGGAATATATATGAGTAAGAACTGAATTATAATGTGTAAGAACTGAATATATATGTGTAAGAACTGAATATTATGCATAAGAACGGAATATATATTTGTAAGAACTGAATTATATGTGTCAGAAATGAATATATATGTGTAAGAACTGAATATATATGCGTAAGAACGAATATAATAAGTAAGAACTGAATATATGAGTAAGAACTGATATATGCGTAAAAATGGAATATATATGCGTCAGAACGGAATATATATGCGTAAGAACGGATATATATGGGTAAGAACTGAATATATACGTGTAAGAACTGAATAATACGTGTAAAAACTGAAAATATATGTGTAAGAACGGAATATATATGCGTAAGAACGGAATATATATGAGTAAGAACTGAATATATATGTGTAAGAACTGAATTATATGTGTAAGAACTGAATTATGTATGTGTAGAACTGAATATATATGCGTAAGAACTGCATATATATGTGTAAGAACTGCATATATATGTGTAAGAACTGAATATATATGTGTAAGAACTGAATATATATGTGTAAGAACTGAATATATATGCGTAAGACTGAATATATTCGTAAGAAACTGAATATATATGCGTAAGAACGGAATATATATTTGTAAGACTGAATAATATATGTGTCAGAACTGAATATATAGGTGTAAGAACTGAATATATATGTGTAAGAACTGAATATATATGCGTAAGAACGGAATATATATGCGTAAGAACCGAATATATATGCGTAAAAACTGAATATATATGTGTAAGAACTGAATATATATGCGTAAGAACGGAATATATATGCGTAAGAACTGAATATATATGTGTAAGAACTGAATATATATGTGTAAGAACTGAATATATATGTGTAAGAACTGAATATATATGCGTAAGAACGGAATATATATGTGTAAGAACTGAATATATATGCGTAAGAACTGAATATATATGTGTAAGAACTGGATATATATGCGTAAGAACTGAATATATGCGTAAGAACTGAATATATATGCGTAACAAACGGAATATATATTTGTAAGAACGGAATATGTATGTGTAAGAACTGAATTATATGTGTAAGAACTGAATATATATGTGTAAGAACGGAGTATATTGCGTAAGGACTGAATATATGCGAAAGAACTGAATATATGCGTAAAACGGCATATATATGCGTTAGAACGGAATATATATGCGTAAGAACGGAAATATATGGGTAAGAACTGAATATATACGTGTAAGAACTGAATATATATGTGTAAGAACTGAATATATACGTGTAAGAACTAAATATATATGTGTAAGAACGGAATATATATTTGTAAGAACGGAATATGTATGTGTAAGAACTGAATATATATGCGTAAGAACGGAAATATATGGGTAAGAACTGAATATATACGTGTAAGAACTGAAATATATTGTGTAAGAACTGAATATATACGTGAAAGAACTGAATATATATGTGTAAGAACGGATATATATGCGTAAGAACGGAATATATATGAGTAAGACTGAATATATATATGTAAGAACTGAATATATATGTGTAAGAACTGAATATATATGCATAAGACTGAATATATATGCATAAGAACGGAATATATATGGGTAAGAACTGAATATAATACGTGTAAGAACTGAATATATATGGGTAAGAACGGAATATTACGCGCTAAGAACGGAATATATATACGTAAGAATGGAATATATATGCGTATGAACGGAATATATATGTGTAAGAAATGAATATATTATGTGTAAGAACTGAATTATATATGCGTAAGAACGAATATATATGTGTAAGAACGGAATATATAAGCGTAAGAACTGAATATATATGTGTAAGAACTGAATATATATGCGTAAGAACGGAATATATATGCGTAAGAACTGAATACATATGTGTAAAAACTGAATATATATGTGTAAGAACTGAATATATATGTGTAAGAACTGAAAATATGCGTAAGAACGGAATATATATGTTTAAGAACTGAATATATATGCGTAAGAACTGAATATATTGTGTAAGAATTGAATATATATGCGTAAGAACTGAATATATGTGTAAGAACTGAATATAATATGCGTAAAAACGGAATATATATTTGTTAAGAACGGAATATATATGTGTAAGTACTGAATATATATGTGTAAGAACTGAATATATATGTGTAAGTACTGAATATATATGTGTAAGACCTGAATATAATGTGTAAGAACGGAGTATATATGCGTAAGAACTGAATATATGCGTAAGAACTGATATATGCGTAAATACGGAATATATATGCGTAAGAACGGAATATATATGCGTAAGAACGGAATATATATGAGTAAGAACTGAATATATATGTGTAAGAACTGAATATATATGTGAAGAACTGAATATGTATGTGTAAGAACTGAAAATATATGCGTAAGAACGGAATATATAAGTGTAAGAACTGAATATATATGTGTAAGAACTGAATTACTTATATGTGTAGACTGAAATATATATGTGTAAGAACTGAATATATATGTGAAACACTGAATATATGTGTAAAACGAAATCCTGCGTAAGAACTGAATATATGCGTAAGAACTGAATATATGCGTAAGAACTGAATATATATGCGTAAGAACTGAATATATATGTGTAAGAACTGAATATATAGGTGTAAGAACTGTATATATATGTGTAAGAACTGAATATATATGTGTAAAGAACTGAATATATATGTGTAAAAACTGAATGTATATGCGTAAGAACTGAAAAATATATGCGTAATAACTGAATATATATGTGTAAGAACTGAATATATATGCGTAAGAACTGAATATAATATGCGAAAGAACGGAATATATAAGCGTAAGAACGGAATATATATGCGTAAGAATGGATATATATGCGTAAGAACGGAATATTTATGTGTAAGAAATGAATATATATGTGTAAGAACTGAATATATATGCGTAAGAACTGAATATATATGCGTAAGAACGGAATATATAATGCGTAAAAACTGAATATAATGTGTAAGAACTGAATATATATGCGTAAGAACGGAATATATATGCGTAAGGACTGAATATATATGTGTAAGAACTGAATATATATGTGTAAGAACTGAATAATAAATGTGTAAGAACTGAATATATATGCGTAATGAACGGAATATATATGTGTAAGAACTGAATATATATGCGTCAGAACTGAATATATATGTGTAAGAACTGAATATATATCGTAAGAACTGAATATATGCGTAAGAACTGAATATATATGCGTAAAAACGGAATATATATTTGTAAGAACGAATATATATGTGTAAGAACTGAATATATATGTGTAAGAACTGATATATATGTGTAAGAACGGAGTATATTTGCGTAAGGACTGAATATATGCGTAAGAACTGAATATATGCGTAAAAACGGAATATATATGCGTAAGAACGGAATATATATGCGTAAGAACGGAAATATATGGGTAAGAACTGAATATATACGAGTAAGAACTGAATATATATGTGTAAGAACTGAAATATATACGTGTAAGAACTGAATATATATGTGTAAGAACGAATATATATGCGTAAGAACGGAATATATATGAGTAAGAACTGAATATATATGTGTAAGAACTGAATATATATGTGTAAGAACTGAATATATATGTGTAAGAACTGAATATATATGTGTAACAACTGAATATATATGTGTAAAAACTGAAAATCAATGCGTAAGAACTGAATATATGCGTAAGAACTGAATATATGCGTAAGACCTGAATATATATGCGTAAGAACTGAATATATATGTGTAAGAACTGAATATATAGGTGTAAGAACTGTATATATATGTGTAAGAACTGAATATATATGTGTAAGAACTGAATATATATGTTTAAAAACTGAATGTATATGCGTAAGAACTGAATATATATGTGTAAGAACTGAATATAAATGTGTAAGAACTGAATATATATGCGTAAGAACGGAATATATATGTGTAAGAACTGAATAATATATGCGTAAGAACGGAATATATATGCGTAAGAACGAATATATATGCGTAAAAACTGAATATATATGTGTAAGAACTGAATATATATGCGTAAGAACGGAATATATATGCGTAAGGACTGAATATATATGTGTAAGAACTGAATATATAATTTGGTAAGAACTGAATATAAATGTGTAAGAACAAGAATATATGCGTAAGAACGGAATATATATCAGTAAGAACTGAATATATATGCGTCAGAACTGAATATATATGTGTAAGAACTGAATATATATGCGTAAGAACTGAATATATGCGTAAGACACTAATATATATGCGTAAAAAACGGAATATATATTGTAAGAACGAATATATATGTGTAAGAACTGAATATATATGTGTAAGAACTGAATATATATGAGTAAGAACGGAGTATAATTGCGTAAGGACTGAATATATGCGGAAGAACTGAATATATCTTAAGAACAAAAAAATAAAATCTGGAATACATATGTGTAAAAACTGTAATATATATGTGTAAGAACTGAATATATATGGGTAGAACTAAAATATGCGTAAGAACGGAATCTATATGTGTAAGAACTGAATATATATGCGTAAGAACTGAATATATATGTGTAAGAATTGAATATATATGCGTAAGAACTGAATATATGTGTAAGAACTGAATATATATGCGTAAAAACGGATATATATTTGTAAGAACGGAATATATATGTGTAAGTACTGAATATATATGTGTAAGAACTGAATATATACTTGTGTAAGTACTGAATAATATATGTGTAAGAACTGATATATATGTGTAAGTACGGAGTATATATGCGTAAGAACTGTATATATGGGTAAGAACAGAATATATGCGTAAATACGGAATATATATGCGTAAGACGGAATATATATGCGTAAGAACGGGAATATATATGAGTAAGAACTGAATATATATGTGTCAGAACTGAATATATATGTGTAAGAACTGAATATGTATGTGTAAGAACTGAATATATATGGCGTAAGAAACGGAATATAATAAGTGCTAAGAACTGAATTATATAGTGTAAGAACTGAATATATATGGAGGTAAGAAATGAATATATATGTGTAAGACATGAATATATAGGTGTAACAACTGAATATATATTGTGTAAAAACTGAAAATCAATGGGGTTTGCTAAGAACTGAATATATGCGTAAGAACTGAATATATGCGTAAGAACTGAATATATATGCGTAAGAACTGAATATATATAGTAAGACTTATTTATAGGGTTGTAAGAACTGTATATTATGTGTAAAGAACTGAATATATATGTGTAAGAACTGAATAATATAGTGTAAAAACTGAATGTATATGCGTAAGACTTGAAAAAATATGCGTAATACTGAATATATATGTGTAAGAACTGAATATATATGCGTAAGAACTGAATATATATGCGAAAGAACGGATATATAGCGTAGAACGGAATATATATGCGTAAGAGTGGAATATATATGCGTAAAGAACGGGAATATTTATGTTAAGAAATGATATATATGTGTAAGAAACTGAATATATATGCGTAAGAACGGAATATATAGCGTAAGAACGGAATATATATGCGTAAAACTTGAATATATTATGTGTAAGAACTGAATATATATGCGTAAGAACGGACTATATATGCGTAAGGACTGAATATATATGTGTAAGAAACTGTATATATATGTAGTAAGAACTGAATATAAATGGTTGTAAGAAACTGAAATTTATGCGTAAGAACGGAATATATATGTTGTAAGAACTGAATATATATGCGCTCAGAACTGAATATATATGTGTAAGAACTGAAGATATATGCGTATAAGAACTTTAATATATGCGTAAGAATGAATATATATGCGTAAAAACGGAATATATATTTGTAAGAACGGAATATATAGTGTAAGAACTGAATATATATGTGTAAGACTGAATACTTATTGTGTAAGAACGAGTATATTTGCGTAATGGACTGAATATATGCGTAAGAACAGATATATATGCGAAAAACGGAATATTATGCGTAGATACGGAAATATTATTATGCGTAAGAACGGAATATATGGGTACGACGAATATATACGAGTAAGAACTGAATATAAATGTGTTAGAACTGAATATTTCGTGTAAGAACTGAATATATATGTGTAAGAAACGGAATATATATGCGTAAGACGGAATATATATGAGTAAGAACTGAATATAATATGTGTAAGAAATGAATAAATATGTGTAAAGAACTGAATATATATGTGTAAGAACTGAATATATATGTGAACACTGAATATATATGTGTAAAAACTGAAAATCAATGCGTAAGAACTGAATATATGCGTAAGAACTGAAATATATGCGTAAGAACTGAATATATATGCGTAAAGAACTGAATATATATGTGTAGAACTGAATATATAGGTGTAAGAACTGTATATATATGTGTAAGAACTGAATATATATGTGTAAGACACTGAATATATATGTTTTAAAAACTGAATGGTATATGCGTAGATGAACTGTAATATATGTGGTAAGAACTGGATATAAATGTGTAAGACTGAATATATAATCGTAAGAACGGAATATATATGTGTAAGAACTAGATATATATGCGAAAGAACTGATATATATGCGTAGAACGGAATATATAAGTGTAAGAGCGGAATATATATGCGTAAGAATGGAATATATATGCGTAAGAACGGAATATTTATGTGTAAGGAAATGAAATATATATGTGTAAGAACTGAATATATATGCGTAAGACGGAATATATATGCGTAAGAACGGAATATATATTGCGTAAAAACGAATATATATGTGTAAGATACTGAATATATATGCCGTAAGAACGGAATATCTATGCGTAATGACTGAATATATATGTGTAAGAACTGGAATATATATGTGTACAGAACTGAATATAAATGTGTAAGAACTGAATATATATGCGTAAGAACGAATATATAATCGTAAGAACTGAATATATATGCGTCAGAACCTGAATAATATATGTGTAAGAACTGATATATATGCGAAGAACTGAATATATGCGTAGAATGAACTATATATGCGTAAAAACGGAATATATATTTGTAGTAACGGAATATATTGTGTAAGAACTGAATATAATATGTGTAAGAACTGAATTATGTGTAACGAACGGGGAGTATTATTTGCGTAACGGACTGAATATTTGCGGAAGAACTGATATATGCGTTAAAAAAACGGATTATATATGCGTAAGAACGGATTATATATGCGTAAGAACGGAAATATATGGGTAAGAACTGAATATATACGTGTAAGAACTGAATATATATGT
>JAWPHD010023183.1:0-22840 GCA_037043455.1 Cyrtodaria siliqua | reverse complement strand
GGCAAGAGAACACAATTGAGCGCAACGGTCAGTTATATATATATAACATAATTGTAGGATACAGGCAGCACTGGAGAAGACTTGGGAAAAGTATAGCACAGGGGATATAAGTACCAGTGATTTTTTATTGGCGGCGTCCAAGATGTACGGACAGTTTTAAACGGGAGATTAAACTAAACTATAAATACTAGTTGTGTACTGTTTAGTAAAGTTAGAAACATTGGGGTTAATCATCATTGGGGTTAATCATTAAATATCATATTTGCAAGGTACTGGTGATTACAAATAAACAAAAAAAAGAAAGAAAACAATAACAAAAGAAAACAACATATACTCTGTAAAAGAAGTTTTGGACCATGGCAGTGTTCGAACCCATACAATGATCGCTGAACCATGGCATTCGACCATAACCCTTATTATCTCAGTTGATAATTCACAATAGATCAACAATCAACAATAATTATCGTTTACAATGAAAGTTTGCGAAAAAATAATAATCTTTTTATTGGTTACTCAAATGTGTCCGTAACTGTTACTTTTTATGGACTTTGCAACATTATTTACAGACCCTTTGTGTGTTCGCGATTTTTTTTTTAAAATCAAATCTTGTTTGGAATTTAATGTTTCTTGTACCAAATTAACCGGGTAGGGTAGACCTTTGTTACTAAAAAAGATACTTAAATTTTGTCCACTAGTTTTATTAGTGGCAAATGGGTGATATAATATAAGAAAACAAATTAAAAACATATTTTTTTATTTTAAATCGCCAAGGTCCTAGTCACACCTCCACGCGGGGCCAGCTGGAAACACTATGATATATAGTGGCTAACGTGACAGGCCGTTCATATTATAATCCATTAATACCATACAATTATCGTTTAAATATTAAATTTACATTTTATTTTATTTGTTAGGTATTATTTTCTTTTTTTCTTTCGTTACTGCCTTAGTCTGTATTAGACTATAATTGCAGGTGCAACATACAACATAACATTCCGTTTAGAGTTCATTTTAGCAGGAATTATAAATATTTAACTTTCAATTTCCTTAAAATAATTATTTCTGCTAAAACATTGAAGTATATGATATTAATATCACAGTAATTATAAAAAAAAAATTGGCACGAAACATCCGGACGAATCATCCCGGACGAAACGTCCCTGGCACGAAACATCCCTGGCACGAACTGGTTTTGGCACGAAACGACCCGGAGCCTATATATGAGCCCCTGTATATGAGTCCCTGGATCAATTGAAGTCACATTGAATTAAATTTAATACCGATAAATGAATTCATCTTTGACTAGATGATTTATTAAAAACATACTTTTGGCAGTAATGTCCTGATACCCATCTATCCATCAAGTAGTTTCAGAGGAGTAGTCGCCACAAGTTTCCCCTATATAACTCTATGTAAACAAAGATGATCGCTGGCAGCAATGTTTAACATCCAATCAAAATGAACTTTGGTTAGGATCAACTACATGTCGTGTCGGTCATTTTGGTAAAGGTTCCAAATCAATATCACTTAAGGTTATTGAGAAGTAGTCGCCACAAAATCGCGTTTTTAAAATCTATTTTTAGCTGTGCGGCCATCTTGAATTTTCTGAAAATCCGTAAAATAGTTTCAGAGGAGTAGTCGCCACAAAAATAGTTAACAGACGGACGGACAGACAGACGATGCACCACGGCATAAGCTTTGCTAAACAGCTACAAATAAAGAATTTAAAAAAAAATAGTTTACCTCCAGTAGGATTAACTTATCTTAACAAATTTAAAAAGCATTCACCTAAACCCATCGCGTCAGGTATACCTTGACGTGTTCGTTGGCGGACGGACTATAAACCTTAGAATGACACACACACACACAGCATTCACCTAAAGATCTTCCATGTGAAGTTTGATCAAAATTGACAAAGCTGTTTCTGAGAAGATTTTTTAAAAAAGTTACTCCCCGTGTGGTTGCCGGGGTAGAATACAACCACTGCAAATCCCGCTAGAGGCAGAGGGGTAGGACCACCCCCATCTTCATGTTCATTTTATCATTTTTTATCATGTTCATTCAAGGCCTTCATCATGACATCGCGTATGCAAACATGGAAACGTGGCTCCATTGTAAATGGAGTGTATACTATAGAATTTGCAGCAACTCTGCAGTTCTGCAGGTAAAAAGGTTCTAGGCCCATTCTCCATGTTTTATCTTGATGTAAATGGAGGATGAGCCTGGCGTCATATAACCTTTCATGTGTTGGTGCGGTAAAACTAAATGCAGTTCAGTTTAAAAATGTTCCCTATGTAAGTCTTTGTAAAATATGTGACCTCTGGGTCGGGGCCAAATGTGACCCCAGGAAAATGTGGCCCCAGGATCACCATTTTAACAAACTTGGTAGAGGACCATAAGCTTATAGTAAGAAATATAAAAAGATCGGACAGGGAAGTAGCATTCAAGGAGGACAGTCAACCACAAAACACAGAAACAAACACAAAATATTAAATCTCTGGCTCTTATAGTTTTAGAGAAGATTTTTTTCCCCTATGTAAGTCTATGTAACTCTGAACCCCAGGTCTGGGCCAAATTTGTCCCCCAGGGTCACCATTTGAACAAACTTAGTAGAGTACCATAAGCTGATGCTACATTTCCCTATAGAAGTCTATACAAAACATTTGACCTCTGGGACGAGGCCAAACGTGACCCCAGGGTCACCAACTGAACAAACTTGGTAGAGGACAAGCTTATAGCAAATACAAAATATTAAACCTCTGGTTCTTGCAGTTTCAGAAAAGAAGATGTTTTAAGTTTTTCCCTATACACTTTCATGCCTATTATATGCATTTGGATGAAAATTTCAATTAATCATACCCCATCCATTTTGGACTTTTTTTTTCGAAGATGGCTGACCAATAGTCCTTAAGCGTTTGACCTTTTGTTCAGTTGACAGCAAATGAGGGACCCATCTAGCACAAAGCTTCTTTAACTTCAAACAGTTGGTCAAAATGTGATGAGTTGTGCCTTCTGAGATGCCAAGACTATTAGCTATCTTAGAAACTATACCGCCCATCTTCGTCTACCATGGCCTTCACAGCATCAATGTTCTCCTTTGTTGCTGCAACAACAGGCCTGCCAGGACGGTTACGGTCTTTAACGCTAAGTTTACCCCTTTAAATGTCTTAGCCTAACGAAAACCGTTCTCAATGTCACTGCAGAAATGTCATGTTCAGCATAAATCTATTTTGCTGGTACTTTTAAAGCAACCCTGGCTTTAATGTAAGCCCTAATTTCATATTTTTCTTCACTTTTCATGATAGCATTGAAATATAGCCACTATACATGAGTGCGCATAATTCAACAATGGATATCTCCGTCAATTGTTATATGATTAAACCGTTATTTTGCATGTACGTAGTTAGTGAAATCGCCTTCAAATGCACGAGTTTTCAGTGCGGTGATATAAGGCGGTTTCTACGGAAGCGCATTAGTGACAGAATATATTGAAAGCCCCTCGTAAAAACTTTTTCATGAAGACTGCATAACTCTGAGTTACAGTTCCGATCTGGCTGGTTGTCGAACTTGTCTCAGCTTTCATTGATATAAACAATCCGTTGAAGTTTGGTAAGAGCGGATGAAAAATGAAGGCCCTTATATTCGTCTTGAGGCAAAATATAGCATTTTTAACTAAATCAAGGGCCATAACTCTGCTGTAACTGGTCCGATATAACTGGTTTTCAAACTTATCTGAGCTTTCATTGATATTGGTAAATATCAATGAAAAATGAAGGCCCTATCATCTCAACGAAGCAAAATATAGCATTTTTAACTAACTCAAGGGCCATAACTCCGCTGTTACTGATCCGATCTGGCTGTTTTTCAAATTTTCCGAGCTTTCATTGATATTAACAATGTGGTAAAGTTTGGTAAAGATCGGATGAAAAATGAAGGCCCTATCGTCTTAACGAGACGAATGTTAACGACGGACGGACAACTCAGCATCCCATAAGCTTTCCTGGCCTTAGGCCAGTAGAGCTAAAAACAGAAAAGTTCTAATCTAAAGGTGGTTAACTCACTTGTTACTCAGTCTTAGTAAATAATAAATAGTTATAAACATAAAAGCAGTTCAAATAATAATATGCTTCTTTAAAAAGACGAACATATCAACATTCTCTGGTTTGAGGGATGCCCTTTTTAATACAATATTTTAGGGACATAATTTCAAATGTATTTGATCAGATTTTAAGCTTGAATTTTATTTTTTATTAATAATAAATAAAATCAATACTCTCAAAATTTTATTGAAAGCCAGTGCTCACGAAATAGGATAGCCCCAAGCCAGGGGCCTGACAAAATCTGTTGGGGCAAATGTCCTTTTTTGACATATTTTACTATATATCTATTTTAGGCGACCAATATACCACACTAAATGTAGCACTGGTTATCATTAATTCCCTTAATATCGAGCAAAGGATATTTCTCCAAAAGGCAAAATGTATGTATAGAGTATCAAAACATGCAGTCCCGTCATATATTTGTGAACTGTTTCATCCTACTGTTATCTCGCAGATAAATCTATGATCTACTTACGAATTAAACTATATAACTCCAAGACAAAACAAAGAACTATTTAAAGGGAGTAATATTGTCATACTCTGGAACGATTGTGTGGAATAGCATTCCTTCATATATTAGAGAATGTACTTCTTTAAAAACCTTTACATCTAACTGCGTTAAATGGCTGAAAACGCAATTATAATGTAATTAGTGTAAAAGTATTGTTATGTTTGGCAGTTTGTGTACTGTGATTGACATCTTGTGTACTGTGTGGTACTTTATTATGCAAACCACCACCTCAAACCATGTATATAATTATGTATATAAATATTACGAATGAATGTGTACATGGTTGTAAATGTGTGTGCATGTGTGTGTATTTGCATGTATTTGTGCGCAATAATGTCAAGTAAATATCACTGTTTTGTTATATATGTTTTACATTGTACATGTATATGTATGACTTTACAGAGGGCCCCAAGGGAGATTAGTGTTGGCTAATTGGGTCACCCTCTATAAATAAAGACATTCATTCATTCATATAATTAATTCAGGGCCTGTCAATATTATTTCAGGGCCTGCCTGTCAAAAACATTTTCCGTGGGCACTGAAAGCATTCATTCATATAATTAATTCAGGGCCTGTCAATATTAATTCAGGGCCTGCCTGTCAAAAACATTTTCCGTGCGCACTGAAAGCATTTACGAATATGGACCCAGACCCGTATATAGGCTGTGAAGATTGACGAAACAAACAACTTGATGTATAACATAACATGTATTACTGTGACAGCTGGAAACAACACACCAATCGTTAAAGCTATGAAATGGTGGTTGTATCTTAAAATATGTTTAGAATAGGACTATTGGCTACACTTTAAGATCTAAAATTGTTAAATTATTCAAAAAATTGTATTCGAAAATATTCGAATAACAGCAATGAATATCGAACATGATTCATCTAATATTCTAGTGTTTTGGTACAGAAAAACAAAGAAAATCAAAATCAAATTGGTGTTTAAGAGCCATTACAAACCTTTATGTAAATGGTTAGCTGGATTATGCAGTTTGCAATATAGACTTAAATTGAATTTTATTTTTATTTAATGGCTCAACACATTAAATAAGATATTACAACCTTATAATTGCTGCTTTCAAAAAGTTTTAAGTTATATTAACAATCAAATTATGTTATATTGTCACTGACAGCAACCTCAGAGGGAGATGAGATGAATGATGACATTTCTGCAGAGAGTGGACCCGCGGGGCAGAGGTCTGTAGCTTTAAGGCACAATGCCTTATCCACCGAGCTAGCAAGGGCACTCCCAGAGACATGGGGAGGATACAGCTAGCAAGGTCACTCCCAGAGACATGGGGAGGATACAGCTAGCAAGGTCACTCCCAGAGACATGGGGAGGATACAGCTAGCAAGGTCACTCCCAGAGACAGAGGGAGGATACAGCTAGCAAGGTCACTCCCAGAGACATGGGGAGGATACAGCTAGCAAGGTCACTCCCAGAGACATGGGGAGGATACAGCTAGCAAGGTCACTCCCAGAGACAGAGGGAGGATACAGCTAGCAAGGTCACTCCCAGAGACATGGGGAGGATACAGCTAGCAAGGTCACTCCCAGAGACATGGGGAGGATACAGCTAGCAAGGTCACTCCCAGAGACATGGGGAGGATACAGCTAGCAAGGTCACTCCCAGAGACAGGGAGAGGATACAGCTAGCAAGGTCACTCCCAGAGACAGGGAGAGGATACAGCTAGCAAGGTTACTCCCAGAGACATGGGGAGGATACAGCTATCAAGGCCACTCCCAGAGACAGGGAGAGGATACAGCTAGCAAGGTCACTCCCAGAGACATGGGGAGGATACAGCTAGCAAGGTCACTCCCAGAGACGGGGAGGATACAGCTAGCAAGGGCACTCCCAGAGACATGGGGAGGATACAGCTAGCAAGGTCACTCCGAGAGACAGGGAGAGGATACAGCTAGCAAGGTCACTCCCAAAGACATGGGGAGGATACAGCTAGCAAGGGCACTCCCAGAGACAGGGAGAGGATACAGCTAGCAAGGTCACTCCCAGAGACATGGGGAGGATACAGCTAGCAAGGTCACTCCCAGAGATGGGGAGGATACAGCTAGCAAGGTCACTCCCAGAGACATGGGGATGATACAGCTAGCAAGGTCACTCCCAGAGACATGGGGAGGATACAGCTATCAAGGCCACTCCCAGAGACAGGGAGAGGATACAGCTAGCAAGGTCACTCCCAGAGACATGGGGAGGATACAGCTAGCAAGGTCACTCCCAGAGACGGGGAAGATACAGCTAGCAAGGTCACTCCCAGAGACATGGGGAGGATACAGCTAGCAAGGTCACTCCTAGAGACAGGGAGAGGATACAGCTAGCAAGGTCACTCCCAGAGACATGGGGAGGATACAGCTAGCAAGGTCACTCCCAGAGACATGGGCAGGATACAGCTATCAAGGTCACTCCCAGAAACAGGGGGAGGATACAGCTAGCAAGGTCACTCCCAAAGACAGGGAGAGGATACAGCTAGCAAGTCCGCTCCCAGAGACAGGGGGAGGATACAGTTAGCAAGGGCACCCCCAGAAACAGGGGGAGGATACAGCTAGCAAGGTCACTCCCAGAAACAGGGGGAGGATACAGCTTGCAAGGTCACTCCCAGAGACAGGGAGATGATACAGCTAGCAAGGCCACTCCCAGAGACAGGGGGAAGATACAGTTAGCAAGGGCACCCCCAGAAACAGGGGGAGGATACAGCTAGCAAGGCCACTCCCAGAGACGTGGAGAATACAGCTAGTAGGGCCACTCACAGAGACAGGGAGAGGATGCAGCTAGCAAGGCCGCTCCCAGAGACAGGGAGAGGATACAGCTAGCAATACCACTCCCAGAGACAGGGAGAGGATACAGCTAGCAAGGCTGCTCCAATACACATGGAGGATACAGCTAGCAAGGCCGCTCCCAGAGACAGGGAGGGGACACAGCTAGCAATACCACTCCCAGAGAGAGGAAGAGGATACAGCTAGCAATACCACTTCCAGAGACAGGGAGAGGATACAGCTAGCAAAGCCGCTCCCAGAGACAGGGGAGGATACAGCTAACAAGGCCGCTCCCAGAGACAGGGAGAGGATACAGCTAGCAAGGCCATACCCAGAGACAGGAAGAGGATACAGCTAGCAAGGCCATACTCAGAGACAGGAAGAGGGTACAGCTAGCAAGGCCATTCCCAGAGACAGGAAGAGGATACAGCTAGCAAAGGCCATTCCCAGAGACAGGAAGAGGAAACAGCTTGCAAGGCCACTCCCAGAGACAGGAAGAGGATACAGCTAGCAAGGCCACTCCCAGAGACAGGGAGAGGATACAGCTAGCAAGGCCACTCCCAGAGACATGGATGGATACAGCTAGCAAGGCCACTCCCAGAGATAGGGAGAGGATACAGGGCAATCAGTTATCACCAGTAACACTAGCAATCTATAGCTCCTTCTGGGATTTTACATGCCCTGTGGTTGCCAGGGTATTGCCGTACCTGACATATGAAGCTGTGGCAGTTATTTACTGTTCAAGATCCCGTTACAACACTTTCAGGTGTTCAAATCACTAAATCAATATATACTTTTTTTATTGGGGCATTACCACCAATTTACCATTACTCAGATCCGCTTAGCTTTCATGGCAGGTTGGAATACTTGTTGGTGCAATGGAGTTCCAAATTTGATTATGCATGGGTTCAATGCAGTGTTTTACAATCGTTAGTCTCTATGCTCAACTGTATAGTGCTGCCATACTGGAATACCATGTCGTAGACACATGACATGATCCAGTCACAGTATATTGCCACCGGGGCGACCGGGCAATACTCTTTATATGCTGTACGTGTATGTTTTTATAAAGTCTTTGGTATCACCTGGCCTGGGATTGATTGATTGTTTGTATGGTGTTTTACGTCATTTTCAACACATGTAAGGTTATATATGACGATCGATTTTTTGTGGTGGAGGCAGACCATCTGTACAACTCCCATCATCCATAAGAATTGACACTTCCTCACAAGTTGAGGTCCCGGTGGGATTTGAACCAGCAGTGGTGAGAGGCAAAGGTTTACAACGCAACGTCATTAACCATTCGGCCATGGAGAACCTATGACCTCCCACATGCAAGGCGGATTTTAGTTTGAATCCATGCCGAGTATTCCTCATTCTTATTCCCTTTTATCATAACATGGCTTCTGGGAGTACACTAAGGCCATAACTTATTTAACGTAATACACTCGTGTATTATAGATGGTAATACACTAGTGTATTATAGATGCAAACGAGGACCGAATCACTGTATTTGTGTACAGTGAAACATTAAGTCTCAATTGTTTGCGAGGTATATCATACGATACGTCCAGACGCCTTAAATAATTTATCATTATTTGAAATCTTACTTTATAAAATGCATGTTAGTAACAAGAAATTTGGCTTAAGGTGTTGCATTATTTGTAGTGCGAAAGCATTTCAGTGGCGTAACGTAGCTGATGTTATGTAAACAACGTCATGATTTCTCTTACAAACTAGCGCTGTATACAAGGTAAACTGACACCATTAAAGTAAAACTATCATGTCGTAGGTGTGTTATGTGATAAATAGAATCTTACATTCATGACTGTATAATTGACTTTAATAAACTGGTTGGATAAAAAGATAGGATACTTGGCAGAGTCTCTAACTAACGGAGTTAAACTAAACAGGAGTCTAACAGACAAAGTGGACACTTTATCTCTTCCATATGCATTAGATTACCTTTCAGGCTAATGACTTTCAACAATTCTCCACAACCGGGGTGTGTCTTCTCTCTGATCACCAGATGTCCTCAGCAAATATCAGACCCAGGAAGTTAACCTTTGACCTGATAATAATAAAAAAACATGTCAAAGAATAATTTCTGGCCGCAATTTGCCTCTAGATATGAAATAAATATTGGTAAAAATCCAACGCATGTATTTAAACAAGAAGGAGCAATGCCAGACAAGATCGGACAATGTCAGACAACATACAACTCACTATTGCAAAAGCAGTCTCGGTAGCTCAGGAGATAAGACCTTGGCTCTAGAGCTGCAGACCAAAGCCTTGCGTGGGTTCGCTCCCTGGCATGGGCATGCCAGACGGAAAATGTCATCCGTCATCTCATCACCCTCTAAGGTTGCTGTCCCAATAAACCTAAAACGATGTGTTAACGGGACCTAAAATTTCATTTCAATCATTCATTATTGCATCAGCTCGTTCAGCCTATTGTAGTAAGAGATAACAAGAGACGACTCTCTATGGCTAACATAGCTCTAATAATAACAATAGAAAATGTGACGTATGTATCAGTCAGTTGTAGTATCATAGAAGAATATCTTACTTTTTCCCTATTTTCAAAACTTATTTCCCTTTATAACATGCAAAGTGGTCTTATAACATGCGAAGTGGTCTGAAATGTGATCTGTAGCTGTACTGGACATCTTCATGTGAAAACAATTGTACAAGCAAAAATTGGTATTTTTCAATAACGAGGAGCAATAATTCTTGAATATAATTATATGTCAATTTTGCTCATTTTCAAACCCACCCTAGATCTTACTGAAACAAGAAGCACCAATACTGTTGTGAACGCCAGATTGCAAATTGCTAACTTTTACCACATAAATCGAAGATGAAACGGGGGAAAGATTTGATTAAAGGCAGTGTAACACAAATGATGAACATGTACGCCAAGTTTCAAAGCTTTTTTGACAATTTGTATATGGAATACGACTGTACAGTCACAATTTTAACTAAAATTCTAAGTATAAAAGGGGCATAATTCTGGTAAAATGCATAATAGAGTTACGGTGCTTGTCACACGTGGTTGTGAATTGATGATGAATATATGTATGCCAAGTTTAAAATCTTTTCATCAAATGTTGTTACGAATATGAGCTATGGTTCTTGTCATATAACATTGTGTAATAATAATGAACAATTTCAAAGCTTTCAGACTATTATTTTTTGAGAAATGAGGAAAATCAATAAATTTAACCAAAAACTTTAGTATCCCGCCAACAACAGCCAAATTTTACAATAGATGTATTTCAACGTTTCTAAACCTATTGACGACGAGCTATATATACATTTTTTTATATATCTGGATCCAGTGTTTGCGAAAGGTGTTCTGTTCAATGTATGATTTTCTTAACTTGGTCAGTTGTCGGTCCTTAAATAAATCTCAAAAGCGATTGTTGGGTCCTTACACAATTGTTGGGTCGAAATTTAGTTGTCGGGTCCAAGACCTTATAATTTTTTTCCAACAGAGCTGCATCGCCATCGAAATATCTTGTGACTGCACGTATGATACTGATAACAGATTATATGGTCTAGACCCAATAATTTGTATTTTTGCCCATCAGTCGATTTATATATCAAATGGAGAGTATATAAGGGCCCCAACAATTGACCAAATGCGAATATATATATATATATAGAATACAAACTCTATAGGCACAATATAAACAGTTTTAACCAGCCTGGCCAAACCCCTTAACTGGAGTGTCGAATTAAGCGTTACCAACTCGTACCGTAATTCATTTAACGCATATTCAATCACGGGTACTTTAGGAACCAATGAATAAGCATACTTTTAATCGGCACATGTACATTATTATATGACCTGCACAGCTGGCTAGAGTTTTGATAATATTTCCGTCATTTGGCAGGTTAGTTTCTTTAACAAAAACATCAACATACATAGACGGACATCCGGACAGACGGACAGGCGGAAATCACCAAACCATAAGCCTGGATTTGCTTCGCAATCCATCTTACGAACATTCATGCAAACCAGACGCTATTTTCGCAAGCTAAAATGTGTCAATTTTTTATAATCAATGGATATAACTCTGAAACACATTGGCCAATATTGCTCATTGTCAAATGTGTCTGAAATTTTATGGAAACAAAGCTCCAAGTCAAATTTCATGAAAATCAGAAAGCATTTTACTAAAGTCATCGCGTTTACAGGCTTAAATTCCACTATTTTTAATAATAAAGAGTAGAAACTTTGGAAATCACACATCAGCCTAAAAAAAGTCAAGAAGTCAAATCAAGTTTTCACTTTGTCAGAACTCTTCCAAGATGTTATTACAATTGAAACAAAAGTTCAAGTAAAATACGGTGAAAATGAGGTCCTGATTACTAATACTATCGAATTCTCAAAACTGAAATTTGCCTATTCTATTTTTATCTCAAAGCAATAACTTTGAAACACACTTGTCAATATTAACCATGGTCAAACTCACTCAAGATCATTTTGGTGAAAATTGGAAATATTTTACTAAATTAAATGTCCACAATAATAAGCGAACAGATGACAAGACAATGCCCTATTGCATTAGCTTGACTTACTGGCCTTAAAGGGGGTACATCAGGATATTTCTAGAAACATCTTAAATTATAAAATTGTTCCATTTCATGATTAAACACTTATATCAATCAAAATATGCTATTAGAACCATGTTGTTAATGTCTAAACTTTGAATACACCATATAGCTAGGACGGAATCAGACGTAAAATGCTGAAATTAACCATGGTGCATCACCTAGGATAGCACATATTACTGTGCTGAATCAATTTCTTTGCAAAACAGGGATCATTTTTAGGCTCATTCATTTTATTTTGGCCATGTAGAATAGAAAATGTTAATATTTGTCAATTTTAAGTTGGACACTTAGACCCCCATGAAAAGCCTGATGTTCTTCCTTTAAGCCAGTAGAGCTAAAACCTATTGCAGTTGTTAGACAACACCAACCACCAATTTCCCATGAAAATTCTAAAATAAAATATCTAGCCTGGGGTTTCCGCCACTAACAAAATAACTGCTTTACATTGATCAATAAGATCATATCTATAATGTACCTTGAACTGTGTATTTTCTATGTACATGTATGTACCTATGTCATGCAGTGTTTTTTATGCCTAATTTGGGGCCGTTATTCGGCCCCATTCACAATGCCAAAAAGTATACTGTTTTCACAATTATATCCAAAAAATTCACAATCTGAAAAAAAAAAAAAAAAAAAAAACAGCAACAAAAAACAGGCAGTAAGGATACTAGTCTTTATATAAGCTGGTGTCAAAACTAGTCTATATTTACCAAAAACAAAACTTAAAACCAAGGGATATTAAACTGTGAAAATAAAAGTGAAAAAAAGTTTCTTTTTCTTTTGTTATAATATTTCACAATTTTCACAATTTCTAGAAAAATGCCGCTTTTTTTCACAATGGCACA
The DNA here is from genome assembly GCA_037043455.1 of Cyrtodaria siliqua. Classification (NCBI taxonomy): domain Eukaryota; kingdom Metazoa; phylum Mollusca; class Bivalvia; order Adapedonta; family Hiatellidae; genus Cyrtodaria; species Cyrtodaria siliqua. Next base: position 9,983 of record JAWPHD010023183.1, on the reverse strand, counting down.
GGCACAGGAAACATAAAAAAAACACTGTCGTATTTTTGTCGCACTGTTACTTTAAAACGTTCACTACAATATATTTGTAATATTTGTATTATGGGCTGGAGGCCTAAATTACTGAATACAATTTTGCCATTGCCATTGTAAATAAAGATAGAACCAATTTATTTAAGTTATTGAGCTTTTACTTACAATGATAACAGCACTCACTAGAATTCTTTTAATCTCGAAATTACTACGAATAGCCACAAAAATCCAATTTAAAGTGATTCTTAAATCATTTTTTAACAGAAAATCCATAAAAATAAAGCAATATGAGAAAAATAAATTGCATTTATCCAAGGAAGATGTACTAATATAGCATAGACTAGAAATCTGTTCATGGAACACGTTGCCCTGATGCATCAGTTATGAAATGTTATTGACGGGCAGATCCAGGATTTCAGCTTAGGGTGTGCGAAAGATTTTGGTTAATTTTCGGGTCCGTTTCTAGCCTCATAAAACGGTTGCTGTGTGCATTGATATGGTAAAAAAGTCTGTTTTCAAATAAAAGAACAATGTGTTAATTAAAGCACTCATTAGCCATAATGCGTCGAGCGAGCGAAGCGCGCAAAAATATTTTTATACTGAGGGCGTGCATTGAAATTGTTTGATATTTTATCTACAGTAACATGGACATACATGTATGATCCGGGTGCGCCACCCGCTGGATCCGCTAGTGATTGACATGATTGAAGAAAACATCGCTTGTTTTTGATATGATCATATAGTACTCATCCAGACATGTTTGAAGTGTGTACCGTCACATGCAGAGGGGTAGGATCCCCCCATTCATATTCATTTTGTCATTTTTTGTTCATGCTCATTAAAGGTCTTCATCATGACCCCTGCATTGTTTCAGGTGCCATCTCGCTCACATCACTAAGAGCAGTGGCAGAAAAACAATAAACGTGGATCCAGCGTCAATGGAGTTTTTACGATAGAATTTGCAGCAACTCTGCAGTTCAGGGTGAGAAGGTTCTAGGCCCATTTTCCATATTTTATCTCGATGTACATGGAAGATGAGCCTGGCATGTTCATGCCTGTTAGGCGCCATATAACCTGTAATGTGTTGGTGCGCCTTAAAACCCCCATTCAATTCAATTCAATTGAAGTGTGTAGGCTATAAATGACTTAGAAACTGAGATTATAAAAACCTTACCTAGAATCGAAGTGTAACAAGGCCACCGCGAAGGTTCTGTTTGACCCACCAGCTTCTTGTTCATTCGCAAGAAGGGCTGGGGTAGTAGTATGTTGGGGCTAGATGGGTAGAGGTTACTATAGCAAATTTTTAAACTAAATATCAAAGTAATACCTTGAAAAGAAAATTTCAAGGTCACTGATGGGGTGGGGTTTGGTCAGGGTTATCCCTTATCTCAGTTACTGTGCATGCCAAGTTTTAAAAGGAATACAAGAGGCCCAAGAGGGCCTGTGGACACTCTACTGGCTAAAACGGCTCGTATATAAAGGATTGTCAACATAAAATTTCCATCAGAACTTCTTTTTAAACATTGCAAAAATAACAGGGCTAGGATGGCCTTAGATCGCTCACCTGGTAATCATGGGCAATAAATTAAGTCTGCTGTGTCTAGTCTGGCATGGGTATTTTTTAATTCTTCTATGAATGAAATTTCATAAAAATGGGTGGAGGGGTTTATATAAACATTCGAAACAAATATGGTAAAGGTCAGATAAAAAATGAAGTAACTACAGATTAACAAGAGCAGTCGGAGAACAGCGAGCTCGACTATTCGATTTTTCAGAGAATAATAAATTATATAGCTAGTATATACCCTCAGAAAACAAGGCTAAAACAATGTGGCTGGGGTTGGGGGACGGGGCTTGTATAAAAACTAAGGCCGATAGAAAATTGTTACAGGAACCAAAATTTCTTAAGCAGCCCTTAAGATAATGCTATAAGGAAGCGTTGGTTGTGCTAAGGTAAGAAATGTAAGAGATATAGACTTATAAACACAGCTTACACGCAAACCTTGATGTGGCACGCCGACGCCGGGGGTGATTACATAAGCTCTCTTATTCTTCGAACAGTCGAGCTAACAAAGGAAAACAAAGGAAAATACAATATTGCATTTTTCAACAAATCAAGGGACATAACTCTGTCGTTACTAACAAGATCTAGCTGGTTTTAGAACTTGTCCAAGATTTCATTGATATATGCGCTTTGCACAACTAGACATCATACTGAGGCTTCCCGCCAAATTTCGTAGAAATCCAACTAGCCGTTTAGGAGGAGAAGCGCCGACAAGACATTTAAAAGTAAAAAAGGGGCCGTAATCAACGAACCGGAAAAAAACTCAAAAGACACAACTAGAAAGCATAGCAATGCTTCCTGCTAACATGGCGTTAACAAAAGGAAAAAAAAGGAATTAAAAAAAATATATATATTAAAAAAAAAGCAGCAAAAAGGCAAAATCTGGTAAAGTTTGGTAAAGATCAGATAAAAAAATGAAAGCCCTATCATATTAACGAGGCAAAATATAGCATTTTTAATGAAATCAAGGGCCATAACTCCACTGTTACTGGTCCGATCAGGCTGGTTTTCGAACATGTCTGAGCTTTCATTGATATTAACAATCTGGTAAAGTTTCGTAAAGATCGCATGAAAAATGAAGGCCCTATCGTCTTAACGAGGCACAATATAGCATTTTAAAAAAATCAAGGGCCATAACTCCGCTGTTATTGGTCCGATCTGGCTGGTTTTCAAACTTGTCCGAGCTTTCATTGACATTAACAATCGGATAAAGTTTGGTAAAGATCTGATGAAAAATGAAGGCCCTATCGTCTTAACGAGGCAAAATATAGCATTTTCAACTAAATCAAGGCCATAACTCCGCTGTTACTTGTCCGATCTTGCTGGTTTTGAAACTTTTCCGAGCTTTCATTGATATTAACAATCTGGTAAAGTTTGGTAAAGATCGGATGAAAAATGAAGGCTATATCGTCTTAACGAGGCAAAATATAGCATTTTTAACTAAATCAAGTGCCATAACTACGGTGTTACTGGTCCGATCTGGCTGGTTTTCAACTTTGCCCGAGCTTTCATTGATATTAACAATCTGTTAAAGCTCAGTAAAGATAGGATGAAAAATGAAGGCCCTATCGTCTTAAAGAGACAAAAGTTAACGACAGACGGACGACGCACAATTCGACTACTAAAAAGCAATATCATTGACGGTTTTTGATATATAATTATATATTTATATATATATATACCTTCAAAAACTGTTACCAAATTCTTTAACGCAGAAAAATTGCTCAATTTGTTTTATCTTTAACAGCAGGGTCAATGGTACTGGTAGGGTGGGACTTGGTTAGAGGGTTAGGGCTTATCCCAGTTATTGTGCATACCAAGTTTCAAAGAGATACCATCGACAGTATTGGAAACAAGTGGCCCAAGAGGGATGCTCTACTTGTTAACAACGGCTCTTATAAATAACAGTGGAGGAGTGAGGAAGAGAGCAGGATCAGATGGAGCACTAATGAAGCAAGATATAACATTTACCAATTAAGGGCGTAACTCTGGTGTTACTGATCCAATACTGATCTGATATAGCTCGATTTAGAACTTTTCCTAGTTTCATTCATTAATATCAACAATCTGGCAAATTAGATCAAAATCAAATACAACATTAAGGTGCTAGAGTGTTCACAAGGCTGAATATGGCAATTTTTCAGTAAAACAAGGACCATTTCTCTAGTGCTAGGATTTTCAACCTAATCCAAGCTTTCATTGATATAAAGACCATGGCAATGTTTGGTAAAGATCCGATTAATAATGAAGGCCCTATCGTATTCACAAGACAAAAGTTAACAGATGGACGACGGACAACTCGCCATCCCATAAGCTCAACTATAAGATCACTGTCTCGCCGTCTGCTAAAGTGGGCGAAACAAGAAGTATACTAAGGTCTGTCACGGTAACCCTACTGTTGGTATGCATGTCTGTTGGTATGCATGTCTTGTTTGTATGCATGTCTGTTGGTATGCATGTCTGTTGGTATGCATGTCTAAGACTCCTTTACATGTATCAGTGTATTACAATTTAAAAAGTTTAGGGACATTAAAGGAACAAATTGATTTTGTTAAAACTCGCAGCATCACATTAGTTTTTCATCTTAACTTGCATTTGTTCAATCATAAATATTAATTACAGGACTAATATAAAGCAAATTGTTTTAGCACATTACATTACATGATAATATTGCACCAATAATATATCTAAACCTATGTCATAAGCAGAAAAAAAAACTCAGTTTTTTTAAAAAAATCAGTTATCTAATTATATGCAAGCAGTTTTTAAGTCAAAATGATACTGGATACATCAAGATGCAAATTTCAATGCTTGGTAAAAACTTTGTGATTGCCATGTATAAACTTTGTGATTGCCATGTAAAAACTTTGTGATTGCCATGTGAAAACTTTGTGATTGCCATGTAAAAACTTTGTGATTTGTGATTGCCATGTAAAAACTGCCATGTAAAAACTTTGTGATTGCCATGTAAAAACTTTGTGATTGCCATGTGTCCCTTTAAGTACTAAGATACACAGATTAGTGATGACTTGTGTGTGAAGTCTGGGGTTATTGGTGGCTGAAAACAAAGATAATACGAAAGTATGGTCAAAGAGTAACACTTGCTGGCCAAGAAACAAAGGTAATACGAAAGTATGGTCAAAGAGTAACACTTGGTGGCTGAGAAACAAAGGTAATATGAAAGTATGGTCAGAGTAACACTTGCTGGCTGAGAAACAAAGGTAATACGAAAGTATGATCAAAGATAGATAAAACCTTGTATAAGGGAGACAATCCATTTTTGTATCCTACCATCAAGCAAAGGATTCCCTATAATCAATCCCAGCTCTATTTATTATGTTTTAAATCAATTTATGTAACTATGTTTTAACCGAAAGCATTTGCTTTATGGAACTTTATCAGCGGATGACCTCGACGTCAGCAACTCTTTATTGACATCATGACTCAACAGTATAGTTGTTTTTGTGTTCAAAGTTAGTTATTAATAGCGATAATGAATATTCTTTCACTGAGAAATCCCAATCTTCCACCTATAGAAATGTAATATGTCTTGACTTACCCGGCACATAGCTAAGCTGAGGCACAATTTCAGGAAGGTACCAAAAACTATAATCAAATAAACTCATGTCATACTATATGTCAAGGCACTAAATGCAAGACATCGCATGTAGCAATACAGAATCTAACCAGATAGGGGTGCAGTCATGTGCCAAAAACAGGTTTGCCTCAGTTTAATTTTAGGCCTAGCTACGGGCCTGGACTAATCATCCTTGAATAAACTGTTTCTGGAATATAGTACTTCTAAATTACTAAAAGGTGTACAAGACCTTTTTTCGGAAATAGGGAAGTGACCCAGGCCCTTCAACAGAGGAAAAGAATAGCATTTATTTTTCAGATAAAGAGGAAAAACTAGTGTAATTTCACGATATAAGGGGAGCAGTATATTTGACAGAAACTGAAGATTTCTTCTATAAATTGTATCCAAAACATAACAATATTGAAAAATTAAGAGGGGGAAATGTTGTTTAACAAAAATGAATTAATGGAATTTTCTTAGCCAAAGAGGTGGAAAAAGTATTTTGCTGGAGAAGGGTCGAATTTCAGCCTGTTTATGACATAGAAGGATGTTCCACGGAACACTTGTGTTGCCTGCCATTTGCTTAAATAATCAGCAAGGACAATCTAACAATAAGTTTGAAGGCTTCTGGAGCTAGTTTTTTCATGAATTATGGAGTTGTTTTTTTTAAAAGTTTTATAAAAAAAAGGGCATAACTCTGCACTGAATAATTGGTAAAAAAGAACAGTATACAGTTTTATGACCGTAGGTTAATATTTTGCCAAGTTATGACTAGGTAAAGTTGCAGGTTTAAGTTTTATTAAAACTATCATAACTCGGCCAAAAAGAAATGCAGAGTTATTGGATATGTCTGTGGCATTGAATCATTGTTAAGGAAGAACTATACTCTGTAAAAAAAGTTTTGGACCATGGCAGTGTTCGAACCCGTACAATGATCACTGAACCATGACATTCGACCATAACCCTTATTATCTCAGTTGATAATTCACAATAGATCAACAATCAACAATAATTATCGTTTACAAAGAAAGTTTGCGAAAAAATAATAATCTTTTTATTGGTTACTCGAATGTGTCCGTAACTGTTACTTTTTATGGACTTTGCAACATTTTTTACAGACCCTTTGTGTGTTTGCGATATTGTTTTAAAATCAAATCTTGTTTGGAATTTAATGTTTCTGGTACCAAATTAACCGGGTAGGGTAGACCTTTATTACTAAAACAAGATACTTAAATTCTGTCCACTAGCTGTATTTTTATATGACTTTATATACCCTGGTCCAAAACTTTTTTTACCGAGTATATATAAAGTAAAGTTTCATGACCATAGGTCAATATTTTGGCAAGTTACGAGCTTGGTAAGGTTGCAGGTTTAAGTTTTATGGAAAGGGAAATAACTCAACCAAATGAAAGTCAGAGTTATTGGACAGGTGTAATGACATTCCTTGAGGTAAGATGAAGATGTGTGTGAAGTTTCATGAACACAGGTCAAATAGTTTTCAAGTTATGGCCAGTTATGACCTTGGTTAGGTTCAGGTTAAGGTTTTATAAAAAGGGGTATAACTCTGCCAACATGGAAGACAGAGTTATTGGACACGTGTTACAACCTTCATTGTGTTCAGATGAAGATACTTGTGAAAGTTCATGAACATCTGTCATATGTTTTTTCAAGTTATAGCCAGTTATGAGCTTGTTTAGGTTGCAGGTTGAAGTTTTATGAAAAGGTGCGCAACTTTGCAGAAATAAAAAGTTTGAGTTATTGGACAGGTGTAACGACATTCCTTAAGGTAAGATGAAGATGTGTGAGAAGTTTCATGAACACAGGTTAAATACTTTTCACGCTATGGCCAAGGTTAGGTTGCAGGTCAGGGCTTGGTCAAATTGATAAATTGTGAAAGAATTTACATGAATTTCTACTCGTCCTTTTATCAATGATCACTCGTCATGGCGAGCGGACAATTGAAGTTTTCATGCCCCAAGGTTAAAGTGTGCCAGACAGACGGATGATGACAAAGTGATCCTTAAGTGTCTGCCATGCTATTATTGCGCCGTAATATAGGCAACTGTCAAAGTTCCATCTATATCTTTGAACCAGTTCAAGTTTTTCATAGCCTTCATAAACCAGCAAAATAAGATTCTTTATCACCTAAAAACAATAAACATAATTAACTGTCTAAAGAAAAAATTGTTTACACTTTTTATTGATATATGAATTTTAACAACAACAGGCCCAAGAGGGCCTGTATAGCTCTACTAGCTGCATGGTGTCCATTGTAATATATCTCAATGATAAATTAAAGTTACTACTTGTTTGACAAATCTGGTGGAATCAAGTGAAAAAGCTAGCATGCTCTTAATTTTTTTAAAAACTTTACTGATGCAGGTGATTTTAGCGATCAAAAAGAAGGCAATTTTGTGATTCTGATGGGTTGCATTCATTAAATCACTTTTTTCGCATCCAAATTTAAATATCTTTACTGTTTTGAAAAGTACATATTCTAAGCCTTCCAATGATATTGAGTTATACCATATTTATTAAATTTATACTAAAAAGTTATTCTGAGGGCCAGGTAGTCCTTTTTGTTTACCATAAATATGACAGGGGGTCAACAAGTAAACATGTCCTGAAAAAAGCACCCAATAGATCAAATAAATGAGACGGGTGGGCATGGTTGGTTTTTAAACAGGTTTGAGCTTTTATTGATATTAACATCCTGAACAAGATTGGTAAAGAGCAGATCTATGAGAAATGAAGGCCCTATCATCTTAACGAGGCAAAATAGAGCATATTTTATAAAATAAACGGCCATGTTTGGTAAAGATCTGATGAAAAATGAAGATGCTAAAGAGGGTAAACAATGCAAAATATGGCATTTTTCAGTAAAACAAGGGCCATACTCTGGTTTTACTAATTTGATTTGACTGATTTTGGAATTGATATAAATACATTGACAAAGTTTGGTAAATATACCATTAACAAGAGCTGTCGGAGAACAGCGCAGCTCGACTATTCGATTTTTCGGAGAATAATAAATTTATAGCTAGTATATACCATCAGAAAACAAGGCTACAACAATGTGGGGTGGGGTTGGGAGCACAACATAACTATGTGTAAGAATTGACCAAAACTACACAGAAATATGTAATTTTTTTTTTAAAAAATCGAGTTTTGAGTGGGGTGCGGGCTGAGGGTGGGAGAGAGGCGGGGGTGGATGGTGGGAATGGTGAGGGCAACATGTATGTGTAAGAAGCTATGTAATAATACACCAAAACAACACAAAATATGAAGAAAAAAATAATTAAAAAATCGAGTTTGAGTGGGGATGGGGTAGAGGCGTGGGGTGGGGAGGGCAACATGTGTAAGAATTGTCTAAAACAACAAAGAAATATGTAAAAAAAAAAATCAAAAAAAATCAAGTGGGGGGGGGGGGGGGGGGGCGGGCAACATATATGTGTAAGAATTTACAAAAGCAACACAGAAATATGTAAAAAAAAAATTGTTACAATTGGGGGTGGGGTGGGGGTGGGGGAGCGGGGGTGGGGGGAGAGGCGGGAGGGAGTTGGGGGGCGTGCAACAATATATGTGTGTTAAGAATTGACTAAAACAACACAGAAATATTTAAAAAAAAAAAAAAAATAATCAAGTGTGGGGTGGGGGGGGGGGGGGGGTGGGGGGGGGGTGTGGAGCAGGGGTGATGAGTGAGAGGCAGGAGTGTGGGTTGGGGGAGGGGGTGGATGGGGCAACATATATGTGTAAAAATTGACTAAAACAACAAAGAAATATGTAAAAAAAAAAAAAAAGTTTCAAATCTGGGCGGGGTGATGGGGTGATAGGCAGGAGTGCGTTGGGGTTTGTGGTGGTGGGGGGGGGGGGGGGGGGGGGGGGGGGGGGGGGGCAACATATAAGTGTAAGAATTAAATCAACAAAGAAATATGTAAAAAAAAAATATTCAAGTGAGGGGCGTGGTGGGTGGGGTGATGGGCGGTGGGGGGTGGGGAGGGTTGCAACTTATATGTGTAAGAATTTACTAAAACAACACAGAAATATTTAAAAAAAAAATGAAAAATAAAAATTTAAATGTGGGGCGTGGTGGGTGGGGTGATGGGTGGGGGGGTGGGGGTGGTGGGGGCGGGAGGGTTGCAACATATATGTGTAAGAATTGACAAAAACAACACAGAAGTAATAAGATGCATAATGCTATAACAGAGCCCATGCTTACATGCAAACCTAGATCTGCATTTATTGCACATTTTATGGGCCATCACAAATGGGAGCCCAGAATTTGCAGAAGACAAAATTACTTATCCAACCCTTTCCAACATACTATAAGGAAACCAATTCCAAAATTTAGTTCAGCTAGGACAAAAAATGTAAGAGATATACCCCTGTAAACACAGCTTACACGCAAAATTTGATGTGACACAGACATAATTTAAGGGCTATCAGAATTTGGGTTCCATGGGAGCCAGGGGTTACAGGAACCAAAATGACTTAAGCAGCCCTTACGATAGTGCTATAAGGAAGCTAATTGCCAAATTTGGTTGTGCTAGGGTAAGAATTGTAAGAGATATAGACTTGTAAACACAGCTTACACGCAAAATTTGATGTGAAAAGGGGCACATTTTATGGGCTATCATAATTTGCGTTCCATGGGAGCCCATGGGTTACAGGAACCAAAATTGCTTATGCAGCCCTTAAGATAATGCTACAAGGAAGCCCATGAACAAATTTGGTTGTGGTAGGATAAGAAATGTAAGAGATATAGACTTGTAAACACAGCTTACACGCAAACCTTTGACCTCGTCGCAGACCGCACTCGAC
>JAWPHD010023182.1:0-22842 GCA_037043455.1 Cyrtodaria siliqua | reverse complement strand
TAAAGGAGGTAGATAAAAAAATAAAAAAATCGTTTTTCTACATTTAACAGGATACATTGATTTATCTTTACCAGGTTCTAAATCTACAGCATTTGAGGAAGAGATCACAGAAAAATGCATGTTGATATAAGATTTCTAGCTAATTCTGCCTCATTTTACACATCATGGGTCACCATGGGGTTGTATTTTTGTCTAAATTTTGATAGGTGTCACGCAAACATGAAATTAAAAAAAGTTCAATCTGGTAACTATTTGTCAAATGTGTTTTAAATTGCAGAAATTGGATCAATGAAGAATTTAAGCATAAATACATGTTGTAAAATCTTTTTATCTCTATGCCACGAACAAAAACATTACAATGGACCCTATGGAAAATTAGTTGTGGCGTGAGACGTAGAGTTTGGATTCTCAAAAAATATGTAAGTTATATATATATATAGTAGGTTTTAGAAACGGTGTACATATGTTGTGAAAAAGTGGCCTGTTAATGGCGGGATAGGGCTTTTAAATTGCCAAACGTATTTTGTTGTACATGTTTACAAAGTTTGGCACAACTATCAGCTATCGTGTACACAATGTATAATCATGCTTGGAACCAGGGTCTTCCTCCACCGGAAGCTGGACAAGTCGCCATATGACATAAGCTGTTGGTGGACTATCCAATCCGATTCAATTCAATTCAATTGTTACGAGATGACTATTAACACCGCTACAGACATACTACCACTTCGCTTCTTTACGAGTAACTGTGTTTGGTCATGGTTTAACTGTGTTTGGTCATGGATTAACTGTGTTTGGTCATAGTTTAACCGTGTTTGGTCATGGATTAACAGTGTTTGGTCATGGATTAACAGTGTTTGGTCATGGATTAACTGTGTTTGGTCATAGTTTAACTGTGTTTGGTCATAGTTTAACTGTGTTTGGTCATGGTTCAACTGTGTTTGGTCATGGATTAACTGTTTTGGTCATGGCTTAACTGTGTTTGGTCATGGTTTAACTGTGTTTGGTCATGGTTTAACTGTGTTTGGTCATGGTTTAACTGTGTTTGGTCAGTTTAACTGTGTTTGGTCATGGTTTAACTGTGTTTGGTCATGGATTAACTGTGTTTGGTCATGGTTTAACTGTGTTTGGTCAGTTTAACTGTGTTTGGTCATGGATTAACTGTGTTTGGTCATGGTTTAACTGTATTTGGTCATAGATTAACTGTGTTTGGTCCTAGTTTAACTGTGTTTGGTCATGGATTAACTGTGTTTGGTCATGGTTTAACTGTTTCGGTCATGGTTTAACTGTATATGGTCATGGATTAAACATGGAACGTGTCCCGCATAGAAACAAGTGTTGCAAACAGAGCCGTATGTGTTTGAAAGTGAGGCCCTAATCGACAACAAGAAATCCGCGGATTCACATGTCTCGCCTAACGGGGGCTGGACTCAAAAATAAAAAGGTCAATGATGCTTAAATGAAAGTTTGTAAACATTTTAGTAACTAAAAACAATGGAGTTTGCATTTTGCTGAGATGACATTTAAGTGCATTTGTTTAAAAACAAAATGCCATTCTATTAAAAACAAGAGCTGTGGACGCTCTACTGGCTAAAACGGCTCTTATATCAAGGGCTGTGGACATAAATTTGACCAAATTTTGTTCGTTCAACATATTATGAATATTGTGGGGCTGGGATGGGTGTGAGTGGGGTGGGGGTTGAAGGGGTGTATGGGGTGGAAGGGTGGTGGGCGGGGTGGAGTGGGGTGGGGTGTGGGGTGGTGGGTGGTGGGTGGGGTGGTTGGGGTGGTTGGAGGGGTGGAGTGGAGTGGTTAGGAAGCTTGGTGGATTTGCTTTGTTAATTTGGAATATGATAGGTCACTTTTAAATGCTATTTAACAACAGTGTACAACAGTGTAGATATGTAGTATTTAATAAACAACTGCGCCCCCTAAAGAGGGATTATATGCCAGTGGGTTTTTTTCTTTTTAAAAAAACACAAGTACACCATTGTTAAAAATGAAGACTTTCTTTATACGCCATGTGCCTTCAACACACGCACATGATACACATGAAAAGCATGCAGGTGAATTGTAAATTGAAACATGATGTATGGTGAAACATTCGGATAAACAGGTAATTTGATCGTATTCATATGTTATTATTTAGTTTGTGCTGTTTTTATAGGAATATAATAATGAATTACTCTTGTGTTGCCATGTTTCTATTCACAACAGTCACTCAGTTGTGTTTAATACATCCAAATATATAGTTGCTATTTATAATAGTTTGACAATTAAAACCCGTCAGTGCCACCATACTATAGCATTGAGATTATTTTGAAGTACATGCCATTGAAAGAATAGCTTGTTTTTTTTTACAATGGTTGACTTTGAAATGTGGATGGTGTGATAACATGCCGTACTTAATTTAGAAATGATGTCTCGTGTGCCATTTTTAGATAAATGGACAATTCTATGGACACATTTATTTAACATAAAAAACAAAACATCTTAGAATAAAATTGCAGTAAACTTTCGAATATAAAGGGCACTTTTTCGGGCACTGCCTCAGGGCTACCCGAATTTAAAGAGAGTCGGACACTAGTGCAAGGAACAGATACAACAATAAATGATAAGTACTTTTTTAATACTTTGAACGAAGAAAACAGTACAGATATGACATTATTAAACGATCATTCAGATTTTTTTTGAAATTCAGGAAATAAATTTATTTCAAAATAACGGAAATGTTATAAATACAGTTAAATGTAGTTTAGAGCAGCAAACCATAGATGTTTGTGAAAGAATAGGAGCTACTCCGGGCTTTATAGACGCATTAAGACATAGCTATAAAATCCCCTTTCCCGAGCCGGCAGTTTCTTTTTCTAATTATTATAAGCAGGAAGACTTATAGTCAAAATATAACTGGGTAAATAAATCAAGGTACTGATTAAAAGCTTCACAACAACTTCTAGATTTGCTGTGTATCCCTTTAAGGGAGGTGATTAAACTGGAGATCGAATTGTTTAAAATTTGTAATGTTTCTTGACGATGGGTGAGGGACTATCATCGATATGCATGAAAGATTCTGTTTTTGTAAAGAAAAGTCTAAAGAAAGCAGGTTTTGTCATGAATTATAATGCATGAATCGTGTTTTACGGTACGTCGACACATAAATAGGTCATATTGTGCGCAAAAACGACGAAAGATGAAGAAATTAAGTAGTAATAATGTAAATATATAAAGATAAAACCATTAAAAATAAGGGATGATATGGTAGTTATATAAACTATATATTATGCAAATCAACAAATGCCCGTCAACGGGTATATAAACAATTAAATATATATAATAACTCATAAATTATAATAAATCATTATGGAATCCTGTAAACAGTCTGACATGGGTTGGTCTTTGCTTGGAAAGCATTGAATTTAACAGTTCCATACCAGAGGACAGTTCAAGACCTGCTACTGACTCTTGATTAATAATTAATAGTCTACCGAATATTAGCGAAACGTAATGACAGAGTAATTTCAATGATGCCGGTTATTGACAATATCGCGAGATTTATGACAATGTCATTGCATTTTGGTAGAATAACGTAGATAGTCTGAACATCCGAAAACTAGGTAATATTTCTCGCTGCCAGACTACAATTTATTCAGATGATAGCAACAGAGCATGCGTCAATTCAATCTTCCACAAAGCATGGTCAAAAGTAAACGCCTTAAACATTAATTTTGTGTCAGGCCGACGCAGAGTGTATTTATTTTGTATCGATCCGGTGCCGGGCGGGCATAAACATTTTTTGGATCCGGCGTCGGGCCGACGCAGAAAGTATTTATGTTGTATTGTATCGATCCGGTGCCGGGTAGGCACAAACATGTTTGGGATCCGGCGTCGGGCCGACGCAAGATATAGTTTTGTTGTATCGCACTGATCTGGTGTCGGGCGGACACAATCACTATATTGTCGTTTTATGGATCCGACGTCTGGCGACGTATGTATTTATTTTGCATTGTATCAATAAGGTGTCGGGCGGTCACAGTCATTATTTCGTCATTTTATGGATCCGGCGTCAGGCCGACGTAGAATGTATTTATTTTGTATTGTATCGATCCGGTGTCGGGCGGACACAAACCAATTCTTGGATCCGGCGTCGTGTCGACGCAGAACGTATTTATGTTGTATTGTATCGATCCGGTGCCGGGCGGGCACAAACATGTTTGGATCCGGCGTCGGGCCGACGCAAGACACATTATAAAGTTGTATCGCACTGATCTGGTGTCGGGAGGACACAGCAACTATTTTTGTTATTTAATATGGAGCCGGCGTTATGCCATCTCATTACGTATTTATGTTTTACTGTATCGATCCGGTGTCGGGCGGACACGAACCTTTTTGGATTCGGCTTTGGGCCGACGTAGAAAGTATTTATGCTTTAAATACCATATATTTGGTATAACGTGTCTGTTATTATAGTTTCGATATAAGAAAGGTTCTTGGGTCGTTATAGCGAAAACACATAGAAGCACGTGTTCAGGCAAATCCTTAGAAATGTATTTAGAACGTTTCAATCTCAATCATGAATCAGAAGAACTTATATTCAGAAATATTAATAGCAGAAATCAAAAAAAAATATTAAGGAAAGGAACTCATATCTCTTACACAAGAACTAGAAATATATATATATATTATATTTTTGTCTATGATCAGCTTATAAAAATCTGTTTGGGTTTAATTGTTGAAGACCCTGAGGCGTTACAGCAGTAGCAAATCAAGGCATGTGGGATCGTTTGTTAAAAAACTCGGGAGATGGAGATATGAACGCGCTAAAGATGCGTATGTGATGGAAGGCGAATACACAAAAAATAATAATTACTCTAAATTTGGGAATTTAAAGCGTTTCTAGATAATGTACCCGCTCTTTAAAAATTCGAATAAATGTTTGCCTGTGCGAATTAACACCCTTCTAGTGTTTGTTATTCTTTTAGAATGTAAAATTTATTGGTATAATTTGAAAACTTGAGTTTTTCTTAAATTATTTTGGAGAATAGATCATAAATGTTTTATATTTGTTTGAACAGAGCGAATTAAAACATAAGGCAAATTATTTTTACATATTACAAACTTTTTATAATATTGCACCAATAATTTATTTAAAAAGTTGGTAAAATAGTGAAGAAAATTGAATATCTCAATTGTTTATTTAATATATGCAAGCAGTTTTAAAGTCAAAATGACGCAGGATAGTGTATCGAGTAAATTATTTTAATATCTGCATAAAACTCAAGATTGCCATGTGTCCATTTAAACTGCTAGACCGAAGTAAATCTAACACTTTCAGCACTTGGAGTTATGTAGTTTAAACTTATTTATTTTACATCGAGTGTAACGAAAGCTCTATGAACTTAATTGAATCACTCTCGATGTTTTTCTGGGTAGAACCAGTACTAACCAATGCAGATAAAGTGTCTTGCTCAGGGACACAACGCATAAGGCAATGGCGGGAATCGAACCCACGAATTTTGGATCATGGGTCCAACGTTCTACCACTAGACCACGGCGCTCCACAGTATTTATGTAGAGTTATGTAGACGACCAAGTAGATAACAAGAGGGCATGTGGACGCTCTACTGGCTAAAGATAAAGTTTATGTATAAGGGGCCATAACTCTTTCAAAACTCAACCGAAACATGTTGATGATATATGCAACTAGGCTTGGTACTGATCATCCCTGCCAAGTTTCGTTGAAATCCAGCCAGAGGTTCAGGAGAACTAGTCTATATAAAGTTAGTGTATTAAAACCTTTAATGGGTTATAACTCTGCCAAAATTCATTCAACTGGAACATGACAATGAAATGCGCAACTTGGCTTGGTACTAATTATACCTGCCAAGATTCGTTGAAATCTGGCAAGGAGTTCATAAGAGACTAATCTGGACAAAGTTTGTGTATTAAAACATTTAAAGGGCCATAACTCTGCCAAAAATCATTCAACCGGAATATGACAATGATATGCACAACTAGGCTTGGTACTGATCATCCTTGTCAAGTTTCGTTCAAATCCTGCAAGGGATTCAGGAAAACTAGCCCGTGTATCAAACAACTTTAAAGGGCAATAACTCTGGCAAAAATATGTAAACCGTAACATGTCGACGATGATATGCACAGCTAGACTTGGTTCTGATCAGCCCTGCAAAGTTTCGTTGAAATCCGGCGAGCGGTTCAGGAGAACAAGTCTAGAAAATGTTTGTGTATTAAAACGTTTAAAGGGCCATAACTCCACCAAAATCATTCAACCGGAACACGGTGACTTTTTACCTCCAGTTTAGATACATCAATAAAACACATAGGCTTTCAGTTTTCACATGGAAAACCGTTGTATCCATTATAAATATGATTTTAAAGAAAAACAGAATAAAACGCGGAAATTTGAATATCTCTTTGCGGCGTAACTGAATGTAACCGATGTGTAACTCGCATGTAACTGATGTACCCGTCATCAATAAACGCGTAGTCTTTCAATTTGTGTCGAGCCCGCTTGCGGACAGCTCGATATAGTTGTCACAAAGGCGGTTCGGTGTATGTGCGTGCGTGTGTGCTTGTGTCCGTGCGGCCGTTCGATCTTGTCCGGGCTGTAACTGTGTCATGCATAGAAGGATTTTGAAATAACTTGGCACATGATCACCATAATCGGACGATCTGTCGGCGTAACACCCAGGACTCCAGCTCAAATGTCAAGGTCACACGTAAAGGTCACGCAGCTCATGCAGTCCGATCTTTTCCGGGCTGTAACTTTTGTTATGAAGCGAGGGATTTTGAAATAATTTGGCACAAATGATCACCATAACAGGACAATATGTCGCGCGCAATACCCAGGCCTCCAGCTTAAAGGTCAAGGTCACACTAAGAGGTCATGCAGTTCATGCAGTCCGATCTTGTCCAGGCTGTAACTTTGTCATGCATAGAGGGATTTTGAAATAACTTGATCACCGCAAGAGGACGTTGTGTCGCGTATAACACCCGGGCATCCAAATCAAAGGTTAAAGTCACACTTATAGGTCATGCAGTTCATGTCGGGCTGTAACTTTGTCATGCATTAAGGGATTTTGAAATTACTTGGCAGAAATGATCACCACAAGAGGACGATGTTTCGCGTACAAAACCCAGGCCTCCAGCTCAAAGGTCAAGGCAACATTTACAGGACTGGCGGGCTCGACATGTTGCCCGTGGTCATGTGTTACTATTGTTACCATTGTAATTGTTGTTACTAGGAGTTCGAAGATAAAGCAAAAGGAAAATAAATTCATACCGATATACGACGTAACTGAATGTAACCAAGGTGTAACTCACATGTAACTAACGCACCTTGTTTCAATAAACACGTAGGCTTTACATGTTTACATGTAACCATTGTAACCGTTGAAACTATGATGTTGAAGAAAAAGGAGGATTAAATTAGTTTACACATCATTTTGAGGCGTAACTGAATGTAACTTTTATGTAACTCATTTGTAACCAATGTATCATGCATCAATAAAACACATAGGCTTTCCATTTTCACATGTAACCATTGTTCCCGTTATAACTATGACTTTAAAGAAAACACAGAATAAAACGAAGTTCGTAACGGGATGTAACCAAGGTGTAACCCTCATATAACTAACATACCTTATAAATAAACGCGCAGGCTTTCAATTTCCACATGTAACCGTGATGTTGAAGAAAAAGGAGAAATTTAAAATGACTGCATAATTATCTCTTTACGACGTAACTCAGTGTAACCGATGTGTAACTTATGTGTAACTCATATGTAACCAATGTAACATGCATCAATAAAACACATAGGCTTTCAATTCTCAAATGTAACCGCTTTGCCAGTTATAACTATGATTTTAAACAGAATAAAACGAAGTTTTCATATCTCTTTACGACATAACCAAGTGTAACCGATGTGTAGCTCGCATGTAACTGGTGTACCTGTCATCATTAAACACTTAGTCTTTCAATGTTCATGTGTTACCATTGTAACCGTTGTTACTATGATTTCAAAGATAAAGCAAAATAAACATAATTAATACCATTTTATGACGTAACTGAATGTAACCAAGGTGTGACTCACATGCAACCAACATACCTCGTATCAATAAAATATAGGTCGTATATCTCTTTCCGATATTACTGAATGTAACCGATGTGTAACTGACTGCACGTTACGGATGTAACCTTGCATCAATAAATACGCAGGTCTTCAAATCTTAATTGTTACGAGTGTAACCACTGTTACTGACTTCAATGAGAATATGCTAGAATGCAATTTAATAACACTTATCGTAAGTAACACAATCTGTTATATTTAAATATATTTCAAGTATACCAGCAGAACGTAACGGCTGTAACTGATGCATATGAAGGTTACAAAGTGGATCTTTCTTATTTTCTGCTCCAGTTGTGTGCCCTATCTCCGCACCAAAATATTGTCATCGACGATAATAATTACGATACATGTGTAAATATTGATTGAATTGGATTGTATAGTCGCACCAACAGCTAAGGTCATATGGCGACTTTCCAGCTTCCATTGGTGGAGGAAGACCCCAGGTGCCCCTCCGGGCAATTTTCTTGCACGGGCGGGCACCTGGGTAGAACCACCGACGTTCCGCAAGCCAGCTGGATTGCTTCCTCACATAAAGATTCCTAGGCCCCTGAGGGATCGAACTACAGCGGTGAGGGGCAAGTGATTTCAAGTCAGAGACGTTATCCACTCGGCCACGGACGCCCTCACATGTTTAAATAATAGTATGTAATATACTTAAGGAAAAAAAAAACGCAACTTTTTTAAGGTCAATCAATATATATGAACTTAATTTTTTTCGAATAATCTATTTTATATTTAATAGTGATCGAAAATCTTGACCTATGCCGCAACATATGCGATGCGTAGGTCATGGAAAATGTAATCGAAAACACGTTCTATTTTTGTCTAAATTTTGTCCCAATTCATCCTTGTTAGGAATCCCAATTTTTTTTCTTCACATTTGTTGACGTATATTTAGGTCACGTTTACGCAAACAGCAACGCGAAGAGACCTTACAATTGCCGTTGAATGGAGTTTCGCAGCTTATGGCCCCTGACACATTTGCCTTGCATCAATGCACCATAACAATACTGCTTTAACGTCTAAGAGAGACTTGTGTTGACCAATAGCCGTCCTAAGCAAGGACGTTAACGTTTTACATCACGTTAAGATCACGCGTATATTCACCTCATGCACCAATGTCAACGCCGTTGATCTGACACTCGAATACTCGTTATCTGACAGTCGGATACACACAAAAGTAGCAGAACTTTAATATGAGACATCAATACTGTGTACGGAAATAAAAGTACTGCTTTGTTAAATATACGCGAAATATTTGATTATAAATACAGAGTTGCCAATAATCACAAAGTTGCGTTTCTTTTTTCCTTAAGTATACAATGTGCAATCGTTCATATGACGTTGATCGCGTTACTCGATAAACTAAGCAATAACCGGTGACCTATTTTTAACAGAACAAGCAGTATCATATAGTGAACTATGCAGAAATAATGATACTGCTTTTTCTGTTATAAATAGGTCACCAGTTATTTGGTGACTAGTTAACAAGTTACGCGATCAACGTCATAGGAACGATTGTACATTGTATTACATTATATTATTACACGTGTAGTTATTATAGTTAATGACAATATTTCGGTAATATTTCGGTAATATTTCCTTTTTCTGTTTATATGAAAAATATAATAGATGCATTTCAATGTTTTTATGCAAAGCTTAACGGTTTTAGTGGGGAAATAAAATGCAATTCTCAGAAGGACTGATGTATACATAAGAAAATATGCATCTGTTCAAACATTACGATAAACAACCACTACCACAGTATTGCTTTTGCGAAAATGTGCAATTGTTTCAAAAAAACTCTACTGAGTACATTCTAAACTAATGTATATAGATATATGGTTTTTCTTGGTGGAATGTGACTTATACACATTAATCATTTTTCTGAAAAAATACGTTATGCTGTCGCTTACTGAGTAATTTTAAACTTATTCGTATCGTGTTTACGATATATATGCGCATAAGACGGCGTAACTTCTGTTATAAATCAGCAACAAACATTTGCGACCTTATTTCTTACAAAATATTCATTTCAATTCTTGAATACTCTACTCACATTATAATCACGGTTTGGTAGTTTAGTAAATATGCAATTATACAGTGACCTAATAGACCAAAACACGTGTTCAGGCCTTAACAAATATCTGTAGCCCTTGTTTACGTGGCGTAATTACATTGCCAATCCGTAACTACAACTACAGCGAGGTTACATATCATTAATGTCAAATTTGCTGTTCAAAAACACTGATCGATTTATTGAAATGTCATATAAAGCTAAAGGATTGTACTGTTTAAGGTGCACTTTCACAGATGACAAAATGAACACAAGATGTTATTAAAATTAATATGACTGTATACAATTTGCTAGATGCACGATTTATGCTTATAGTGAACAAATCGAAGCAGACTCTTCTTTTATCAATTTAATCGAAAGTTTGAATCCGTTACCATCTGTTTCTTCATGCTTTTCAAATGCTCAGTTGGATAATGTTGAAGTACAGACAGCACCAAAATATTGTCATTCACGATAATAATTACGATACATGTGTTATAATATGATGTAATACAATGTGCAATCGTTCATACTAAATAACCGGTGACCTATTTATAACAGAAAAGCAGTATAATTTAGTGATCAATGAGGAATTTAAATGATTTGGTATTGTTCTTAAGAAAAAGATCAATTAGTGAAAAACGTTGACAGAGGATGTAAGTGTTCAGAAATGTTTGCAATAATAGCCGTTCGTTCTTAGGTAAGCTGAAAATACATTCCTAAACGATTTGGGATAAATATAAGCTTTAAAATCGCAATTTCAATTGATGGCGAAAAAATCTGAACTGCTTCAAGTCGCTGCCAAAATAGTTTACAACTGCTGCATTTCGCTGCATTTTTTCTTACCCTTGTCGTTTAAAAATGCACAACTCTTTAATAAATGCATTTTGCGCGCTGAAATTGTGACTGTACTAAGCCCAAATGGGCTGAATGTTCAAAAGTGTACGAGCATTTTGTTCGTTAATGTCAAAAAGCATTGTTTTTGCACAAATTTATCTGTCAGTCGCTCTATTTCAAATAATATACCTTCTTTTTCCACCAAAATGGCTGCATATTCTAAAATTAGCGCACATTAAACCATGTAGTTCTTTTAGACAATACTCCCCATTAAGGGGCAACATACGTGAAATACTGATCTTAGTCATACATTGCGTTCTGGGCACTACCGACTGTATCAATCGCTGCCGACTGCTTCATTGCCTGTCGGTATACTGGGGTGAATATAGTGTGTGAACACAGTAGTTGAATCCTTAAATGTGATCCCACTCATATAAGCTATAATTGTATGTATGTGTGCGTGCGTATGTTAACTGTCGTGCCTCCAGACGAGTGTGTTATGATGTAGAGATACAATATACCAGCGTATGTTGCAGCCGTCGTTTTAAGTGCATGAATGCATACGTTTGATTTCTGCGTTTCTTACCATAGCTAGGCGCCCTGCCGTAGCTTCGTCCGAAGGTTGTCTATATATATATATAAGTTGGCTCCAGAGTGTCTATTCAAAGTAGCCAGTTTCTGCAACACTGCCAAACGATTAGTTGATTTTCAGAGTTTTATTTAAACTGCCTTGTATTTTAGTGTTTTTTTGTTCGTATTTGTTATTTTCATGTTTGTTGTGAAGGCGTAAGCCGAAAGCGGTTGAGTTTTTATATACTGTAGCACTGTATAACTGTTTTTCCCCATATATATATATATATAAGTAAAGTAAACAAGAAATCCGCGGATTCACATGTTTCGCCTTACAAGGACAGGACTTATAAACAAGAGCACCGCAAACGGTGCAGACGCTCGACTTTGGTAAGTTACAATTAATTTAACAAGGCAGACGGGTTTCTATCAATTATTTATATTTTTATATATAAACACATGCTGAAAACAGAATATTCATAATTAATAATGCTTAATATTTATAAGTGTTCATGTTGAGGTGTTGATTCTATTAAACTTCAGTTATATTATATATAGAATCATCTGAATTAGTAATGTTATATAATACACAACGTAAAACCCTAGTCATCAATAGAAAACGTCTTGGCAGATGAATCCAGCAAGCAGGCACGATTAATTAAATTATCTGCCGCCTTTGAAAAAACATCTTATGTCTATTGTTTCTTCGAAACGCGAGACAAAAATGTCAGGCACTGGCAAGTGCTTTTTCTCCACAAAACATATAGTTTTAGAGGCCGGTGTGTGCGGAGGCCGGTGTGTGCGGGGATTGTTTGCATGGTGATATGTTATGACATTTAACTGCTTTTGTTTACGGAAAAAGAAGGTATTTTAATATTTTACTTTAATAAGAAAATATTCACCCTCATAAAAGTAGGACAAGGTCATAGATGAAACCCATGTGTCCAAGACGATGCACTACCCAAGACACACCTTTGTGAAAATGGAAATGTTCGTATTCCAAAGATTAAACTATAAACTAAATTTGAAATGAAATTTGAAATGTCTATTGTTGAGAAAGTGAGATGTACATACGAATTACTAAGTTATTTGCCCTTTGCTTAGAGGTAGAAGGTTTCTTCCTCATCTACTGTGTCACGTATCGATGTACTACCCAAGATGTAACTAAGATGAGAAATTGTTCTAAACGAAAAAGTTTAATGTACAATTATTAAGTTATCTGGCCTTTGCTTGGAGGGTGAAGGTCACAGCCGCATTTTCTATATACCGTTGCGATAGTGTAGCCAAGATACAACTATAAGCAAAATTTGAAAGGACGGGGGCATACAGTTTGTGAGAAAGTGAACAAAATGCAAAACGAATGTTGACGCATTCGCCGCAGCCTTCACCGGAAAAGCGACAAATATGTTTTTCTCTTCGAAAAGGCGAGACAAAAATGGGAATAATTCTGTCTAAATGCATAACAAGAGGGATGACATTTGTCTCTATGAGATTTTTATGACAAAAAATTGATGTGTGCCACTTAATTAAATTCCATCAAGCAATAAGCTTATCTTACATGTTTACCGACGCAACCGATGAGGTTAGTCGAAGTCTAACTGAAACTGTCAAAAATAATGATACATAATATTGCGTAACACACTTACTTAGACAAGGGCCGTTATTGCATAATTGCGACTCTTGGGGTGGACCAGAGCAGTCGTTGCCACCGTTAAGAGGTGCGGGGTTTGTACAGCTTCGTGATCGTGTTATAGTTCCGTTTCCTCCACACATGACATTACAAGGCCCCCACTGTGTCCAGGCTGTATATGCTCCATCAACTGCAATTGAAAATAATCAAAACTATTTAATCCATCATTTAAAAATTGTTTTTCGCCAAAAGAGGGTCAACATGCCAGTTGTATATATGCACTTTCCTTATTATAATCGTTTTGCTTATATTTCTGATGACGTCTATTTGCTGATTCAATATCTGTTTTTATGAAACATCAGTGTGGCGGCATATTGCGAAAAAAATACTAGTATGCAACATTGGGATGTAAATGGCATGTCTTTGTACGGGCACGTGGCCATGTTCTCTTAAAAGTATGTGACAGTAAGGCATAGTGATTGATTTTGATATTCTTATAACCATGTTCATGCAGAAGGACATATCAGTGATGCAGAGCAACTGACATACATGTTGGATATTCTACTATGTTGCGGTAAAGGAATTATCAATGAACATAGACACTGACCATACGTGTTGGATATATCTCCTTACCATGTTCATGTAAATTGACATGTCAGTGATGCATAGCCACCGACTATACATGTTGGATATTCTCCTTACCATGTTCATGCAGAGGGACATATCAGTGATGCAGAGCCACTGACCATACACCTATCCATGTTGCGGTAAAAGGACATATCAGTGACACATAAAAACTGACCATATGTGTTGGATATTCTCCTAACCATGTTCATGTAAACTGACATGTCAGTGACGCATAGCCACTGACCATAGATGTTGGACATTCTCCAGAACATGTTTCGGTAAAAGGACATATCAGCGACGCGTAGGCGCTTAGCATAAACGTTGGATATTCTCCCGTCAATAATCATGTAAAATGACATATCAGTGACAATGTTCATGTAAAATGACATATCAGTGATGCATAGCCACTGACCATGCCCGTAGAAGGACATGTTAGGGACACATAGACACTGTTCATACATATAGGACATTCCACTGAGGCATTTTCACATAAAATGACATATCAGTGACGCATAGTGACTGATCAAACATGTTGGATTCTCTAGTGACCATGTTCCCGTAAAAGGACTTTCGAACCTTGTTTTTCTTGTTTATTTTTTGAACAAATAAGTTGAAAAAAATTGCATAGTCCGGTTTCATATCAAAATTATGGCACTTGCTAAGTATCGATTCTTACGGATGTTACTGGCTCTACCCAGAGAAAATGGGTGGTCTGCCTCCACCAAAATAATTGATATATAATCACATATAACCTCAACTGTGCTGAAAATGACGTAAAACATCATTCAAGCATCCAGCAGCCAACATGCTTAAAGTTGCATTACATAATTTTAAGTGTGTTCTGTGATATGATGAACATTTAAATAAATGAAGTTGAAAAAGGGACATAACTCTATTTAATAGCGTAACATAATTATAACATTCATCTCTACGAGATCTTTTTATTTCAATGAATACATGCGTAATGTTTTAATTTCTACAAAGGTTTTCCAAGATAAGATGAATTGAATTGAATTGGATTTTATAGTCGCACCAACAGCTAAGGTCATATGGCGACTTTCCAGCTTCCACTGGTGGAGGAAGACCCCAGGTGCCCCTCCGGGTAATTTTCGTGCACGGGCGGGCACCTGGGTAGAACCACCGACGTTCCGCAAGCCAGCTGGATAGCTTCCTCACATAAAGACTCCTAGCAAGATAAGATGAGAATGGAATGCTTACCAGTATATAATATACATAAAAGATAAGTATAATTCTAAATACATGACAAAGAGTGATGACATTTTCTATGATTTATTTTAGGATGTGTGCAACTTACTTGATTTTCTTAAAGCAGTAGGCCTATCGTAAACTAACAATCGACGCTACCGATGAGGTGAGTCGAAAGTCGAGCTGAAACTGTTAAAATATAATGATACATAATCTTGCGTAACACACTTACTTATACAAAGGTCTGTATTGCACGATTGCGACTCTTGAGATGGACCAGAGCAGTCGTTGCCACCGTTAGCAGGTGCGGGGTTTGTACAGCTACGAGTCCGCGTTTGAGATCCGCCACCACACGTGACACTACAAGCTACCCAATTTGTCCAGGATGTATATACTCCATGAACTGAAATTGAAAATAATCAAAATGATTTACTCCATCGTTTAACAAGAGCTGTCGGAGAACAGCGCAGCTCGACTATTCGATTTTTCAGAGAATAATACATTTATAGCTAGTATATACCATCAGAAAACAAGGCTACAACAATGTGGAGTGGGGTTGGGAGCACAACATAACTATGTGTAAGAACTGACCAAATCTACACAGAAATATGTAAACAAATAAATAAAAATAAAAAATTCCGAGTTTTGAGTGGGGTGCGGGATGGGGGTGGTAGAGAGGCGGGGTTGGGTGGTTGGTGGGGGTGGTGAGGGCAACATATATGTGTAAGAAGCTATGTAAGAATTCACCAAAACAACACAAAAATATGTAAAAAAAACAAAAAAACTGTGGAGGGGAGTGCGGATGGGGTGGGGGTGGGGTGGGGGAGGAGGAAGCCCATGCCCCAATATGGATGACGTAATAAGATGCATAAGGCTATAACAAATCCCAAACCAAAATTATAGACATATACATACTTACATGCAAACCTAGATCTGCCTTTATTGCACATTTTATGGGCCATCACAATTTGGGTTCCATGGGAGCCCAGAATTTGCAGAAGACAAAATTACTTTTTGTTTTTGTTTTTAATATTTTATTCAGACATCAAATGTATATCAGTTATCATATATAATTTACAGATAAGAAAAGGGGAGAAATAGAGGGAACATATTTACTTTGTTTAACACTTTACCACTCGCCAACTTAATAAAAGTATAAACAATAGACAAATATATACAATATGAAAGCCTTAATTGATCAACATATTTTGAACAATATTCCATCTTGCTTTGATATGATTTGACTTCAATATGGGGTACATGTATGTTGAGTACAATTCACGATTTCTAAAACGTTTTAGTTCTTCAATAAAGATTGCGACATTAGGTAGACATTTTTTTCAATCTGCATGAGTTAATATATTTTTTGTAAATAAGTAAACATATATATATTATAATTTCTGAAATTGAAGAGCATTCTGGGCCCAAAAGAATATTTTCGGTGTTCGTTTCGACTGAGATTTCGCACTTGTCTCTTAATTGGTAAAATAAATATATTAAGACATTTTTTGACCACATGCAATCATAAAACAAATGAATCATTGTTTCTTTTGTGTTATTACAAAATGTACATAGTTCTGTTTCTGACAATCCGCATTTATATAGTCTCGCATTTGTAAACACAATTCTATGGAATATTTTGTATTGAAGGCTTTGAAGATATGCGTCATCAACTATACGGAAAGGTTGATTGTATAGAGTTTTCCAGCTATCTCTACTCAGAACCTTGTTAAAATCTGTGTTCCATTTTTGTTGTGAATTTGTAGGCAATTCTACTATAAGATTTAAAAAGTCTGGATAAAACATTTTCTTTATCTGTTTTGCTTTTTGCAGTTTGTTTATGTTGTTATGTATCGGCTGTTCGAGTTTATTTTTATTTGTTATTATTGTTTTCCACTTTCTTGGAATTGCATTTACTAGTCCTAAATATGTCAAAAATGGAACATGTATATCGAATTTATCCGAGAAGTCTTCAAATGGTAAGAACATACAGTTTTCGTTTACTATATCGTTAACAAAAAATATTCCTTTTTTTACAAAATTCTTTATAAAACACCATATCATTGTTTATTTTAATATTTATATTATAAAATAGAGGTTCAGATAAAATTTCTTCCGGCGTTGAGGTACTTTTCTTATCAATAAGTGCCCAGGACCGCAAAACACTCTTCCAGAAACTGTTCATATGTTCTGCTACCATTAAAAAACCTTCTTTATGTAAATGCCATAACCTATATCCACCTATTTTATCCAGATCATCTAAAATTAGGGTTTTCCATGGAGCAAATTTATCTGGATCTAAAATCTTTTTAATCCAAGATAATTTTAGAGACTGACTGAACAATTTAATGTGTGGAAATGCTAGTCCTCCTTCATGTGAGCTAACAACAACGTTTCTCTTAATTTTATCAGGTTTTCCACACCACAAAAATGTGAACATCATATTTTGAATTTCATTATATATATGATCTGGAGGATCAGGCAGAACAGTTAAACATTGGATAATTATCGGGTGAACAAGTGTTTTAATTACCGTTGTTTTACCAATAATAGAGAGGTTTCTGAAAGACCAATCGTTAATTATTTTTTTCATTTTTTTCTATTTTATTATAAAAATTTTGAATGACATAATTTTCGTTTTGTAAATTGTAATATATGCCTAATATTTTAAACGTTCCCTCATGGTTCCATATTACTTCTTTATAAGTCTGTAATACTTCTCTACTACCCTTCTTTGACCCAATCCATACAACTTATGATTTTTCAAAATTAGCTTTTAACCCTGAACATAGTTGAAATTTATCTATTATTTCAAGAGCTGAATTTAAAGATCTCTCATCGTCACTTAAAAATAATGAGGAATCATCTGCATACTGATTTATCAAATATTCGGAGTCCTTTATTTTTATTCCAATAACGTCATCCTGGTTTTTTAAAGCTGCACTTAAAAATTCTACACATATTATAAATAGATATTGAGATAAGGGATCTCCTTGTCTCACGCCTCGGTGTATAGGAAAATACTCGGAGCAATGACCATTATTTAAAACACAGCTTGAAACATTATTGTATAAAGTGTTAAACCACTGCACTATTGATTCCCCAAAAGTAAAGAAACGTAACGCTTTCTCGATAAAACACCATTCAAGGGAGTCCAATGCTTTTTCAAAATCTAAAAGAACTAGGATTCCAGGTATATTCTCTTCCTCACATTTTTCTATTACATCTAGAATAAGTCTAGTACATTCTCCTATGTGCCTATCTTTCATAAATCCTAACTGACTTTCCGATATTAATTTAGGAAGAATTGTTTTAAATCGACGTGCAATTGTGGCAGAAGCAATTTTTGTATCTACATTTAATAGTGAAATTGGTCTCCAATTTTTTCAAATAAAGTTTAGATTTACCGTCTTTAGGCAAACATGTTATAACTCCTTGTCTTTGTGTAACTGAGAGTGATTTAGAATAATAACTATCATTTAATGCATTAACGAAGACATCCGCAATATCAATCCAGAAGAATTTATAAAACTCGACTGAAAAACCATCAGATCGCGGAGATTTATTATTTTTCATATCCTTTAACACATTCAAACATTCCTGTTTATTTAAGACCCCTTCTAATGTATCACTTTCCTCATTTGTTAATTGGGGGCGTCCGTGGCCGAGTGGTTAGAGTCTCTGACTTCCAATCACTTTCCCCTCACCGCTGTAGGTTCGATCCCTCAGGGGCCTAGGAATCTTTATGTGAGGAAGCTATCCAGCTGGCTTGCGGAACGTCGGTGGTTCTACCCAGGTGCCCGCCCGTGCACGAAAATTGCCCGGAGGGGCACCTGGGGTCTTCCTCTACCAGTGGAAGCTGGAAAGTCGCCATACGACCTTAGCTGTTGGTGCGACTATAAAATCCAATTCAATTCATTTGTTAATTGATTTAAGAATGGATTATTTATATTAAAAAAGTCAGATTCTACTCTCTGATTTGCAGTCTGTAATCTGGAACTGTAAAGATGTTTATAGTATAAATTTTGTTCCATTAAAATGTCCTTTATGTTGCTCGTTTCTGACCCATCATCTTTAACAATTTTCGGTATAAGTTTTTCTGTATATTGTCTTTTTTTCTAAATTACAAAAATACTTAGTTGACTTTTCTCCTTCTACTTTCCATTTTGCTTTTGCCCTTAAAATAATCCCTTTAATTTTTTCATCTCTTATTGTTTTTAATTCTACTGTTAATTGTTCTATTTCGTTTTCGACTGAAAAATCCCCATTTTCTAGTTTTGCGTATAATGCCTTTAATGTATTTTCAATATCCTGTTGTTTTGTGTCTTTTTTCTTTTTTATATAGGAAGCATATGAAATAGTTTTACCCCTTATCATCAACTTTAACGTTTCCCAAAATAACTGGTCGCTAATATTACATTTAGTTTCCTGCACATTTTCCTCATTTTGAACTTTATATTGATCTACCGTTTCACTGATTGTCATTTTTACAATATTTATATACTCGGGATCTGTCAGTAAACTGTTATTGAATTTCCATAAACCACGGCCCCTTGGCTGATCGATAAAAGAAAAAAATACTGATATAGGAGAATGATCCGATTTATAACGTATGCCAATATTAGTATTCAACAAACATTTGCAGATCAGATGAAATAATGAAATAATCTAAGCGTGCCATTTTATTGTAAGGACCCCTCCATGTATATCTATTTTCATTTTCATTTTATATTCTCCAAACATCATGTAAGTCTAAAGTTTCCATATTGTTTACGATCATTTCGTTTGACTTTGTATTGTTTTTGTGTTTATAATTATATGTGTCAATCTCATAATTTAAGGGTACGTTCCAATCACCACCAATGACTATAGATGAGTTACCGAAACTTTCAATTAATTTAAAGAAATCTTGAAAAAACTTCGGTTTGTCCTCGCTAGGACCATATACTACAGATATTGTCATTCTCTGATCTTGAATAGTTATATCTAGAATTATATAGTTACCGTTTGGATCTATAATAGTATTATTGATTGTATAGCTAAAAGTATATTTAAACAAAATTGAAGTGCCTCTACTAGCACTCGAGTAAGAACAAAATTTAGCCTCAAAACCCCATTCACTCCTCCATTGATTTTCTATTTCTTTTTTAGAATGCGTATCAACCAAAAATGTAACATCATACTCATCTCTACATCTTGAAAAAATGTCTGTCCTTTTTATTTTATCGGAATACAAGCCCCTACAATTTAAACTTCCAAATTTGACATTACTCATTTAAAATAATAATCAATAAGTTGTTTGCGAGCAAGTATAACGCGTTAATACGTGGTTTACAATTTAAACTAAGATAATTTAAAACGAATCCCCAAAGTATACCAATATACACTATAATCTCCGACATTTTCTGAAATTTATCAAAATTACTTATCCAACCCTTTACAACATACTATAAGGAAACCAATTCCAAAATTTAGTTCAGCTAGGACAAGAAATGTAAGAGATATAGACCTGTAAACACAGCTTACACGCAAAATTTGATGTGAAACAGACATATTTTAAGGGCTATCAGAATTTGGGTTCCATGGGAACCCAGGGGTTACAGGAACCAAAATTACTTAAGCAGCCTTTATGATAATGCTATAAGGAAGCTAATGGCCAAATTTGGTTGTACTAGGGTAAGAATTGTAAGAGATATAGACTTGTAAACACAGCTTACACGCAAAATTTGATGTGAAATGGGACACATTTTATGGGCTATCATAATTTAGGTTCCATGGGAGCCCATGGGTTACAGGAACCAAAATTGCTTATGCAGCCCTTAAGATAATGCTATAAGGAAGCCCATGAACAAATTTGGTTGTGCTAGGATAAGAAATGTAAGAGATATAGACTTGTAAACACAGCTTACACGCAAACCTTGATGTGGGACGCCGACGCCGACGCCGACGCCGACCCCGTGGTGATTACATAAGCTCTCTTATTCTTCGAATAGTCAAGCTAAAAATTGGTTTTAAAGCTAGCGGTATATTAATATCAAAACTTAGTTACGGTGTTTTTTTCCTTTAGTATTCATTGAGCAACACATGCTCAACTGGACCACGGCGGTCCTTTGGTTTGGTAAAAAATGTCATCGAGTATAATTGTGTTGTGTTCATGAGTTTTATTGTGTCATCGAGTATTATTGTGTTGTGTTCATGATCAACTGATAACGATAGTATAACGACAACCCTCATTTGCACGTGAAGCAAGTCGTTGTTATCCCAAATATGACAAGACCTGTCGGAGAACAGCGCAGCTCGGCTATTCGATTTTTCAGAGAATAATAAATTATATAGCTAGTATATACCATCAGAAAACAAGGCTAAAACAACGTGGCGTGGGGTTGGGGGTGCAAAATAGCTATGTGTAAGAATTGGCCAAAAATCGAGTTTGAATGCCGGTGTGGGATGGAGGTGGGGGAGAGGCAGGGGGAGAGGCAGGGTGGTTTGGGGGAGTTGAGGTGGTGAGGGCAACATATATGTGTAAGAAGCTATGTAAGAATTCACCAAACAACATAAAAATATGTAAAAAAATATAATAATTAAAAATCGAGTTTTGAGTGGGGATAGGGGAGAGGCGTGGGGTGGGGAGGGCAACATATATGTGTAAGAAGCTAAGTATGAATTGACCAAAACAACACAGAAATATGGTAAAACAAAACAAAAATAAAAATATTTTGAGTGGGGGCGAGTGGGGGTGGGGGGGGGGGGGGGGGGGAGATAGCTAAGTGTAAGAATTGACAAAAACAATACAGAAATATGTAAAAAATAATAATATCGAGTTTCGAGTGTTGGGGTGGGGCTGGAGAGTTTTGAGTGTGTGTGTGTATGTTGTGGGGGTGGGGGAGGTGTGTGTGTGTGGGGGGGGGGGGGGGGGGTAGGGAGTGTAAGAAGCTATGTGTAAGAACTGACCAAAACACAGAAATATGTAAAAAATAATAATATATATATAATAATATTCTAGTTTCGAGTGTGTTGTTGGGGGGGGGGGGGGGGGTGGCGGGGGACGGGAGGCAGGTGGGAGGGGGCAACATGTGTAAGAATTGACAAAAGCAACACAGAAATATGTAAACAAATAGTTTCAAGTATGGGGGAGGGGAGGGGGACGTGAGAGGCGGGGTGGGTGGGGGTGGAGGGGGCAACATATATGTGTAAGAATGGACTAAAACAACACAGAAATATGTAAAATAACAAATAAGAGTTTCAAGTGGTAGGGGGGGGGGTGAGAGGCGGGGTGTGTGTGTGGGGGGGGGGAGGGGGGGGGGGGGGGGGTTAGGCGGCAACATATATGTGTAATAATTGACTAAAACTACACAGTAATATGTATAAAAAAAGGGGTGTGTGGAGGGGGAGTGGGTGCGTGGGGAGGAGGGTGCCCATGCCAAAATATGGGTCAAGTATGAATAAGATGCATAATGCTATAAGAAATCCCAAACCAAAATTATAGATATATACATGCTTACATGCAAACCTAGATCTGCCTTTATTGCACATTTTATGGGCCATCACAATTTGGGTTCCATGGGAGCCCAGAATTTGCAGAAGACAAAATTACTTACCCATCCCTTTACAACATACTATAAGGAAACTAATTCCAAAATTTATATGAGCTAGGACAAGAAATGTAAGATATAGACCTGTAAACACAGCTTACACGCAAAATTTGATGTGAAACAGACACATTTTAAGGGCTATCAGAATTTAGGTTCCATGGGAGCGCAGGGATTACAG
>JAWPHD010023181.1:0-22845 GCA_037043455.1 Cyrtodaria siliqua | reverse complement strand
GGAGTCTTTTCTACCGAAAGCTGGCCTTTTATTGCTATGACAAGCAGAGATACCAGCATAATTTTTTTAAAGCATCTGTAACCTCAGTACATTAAACATTACAATTGTATCATGTATTTATTTTCTATACAAAACATTTTTAAACTGAATCAAATTAGATGTTAACACATTATATGTTGTTTACAGCCACCCCAGAGAGAGGAGAAGGATACATAGGAACCCAGGAACATGCCCTACTCTTACTATCAAATAGATTTCTAATGTTCTTTAATGTTCTTGGAGGATAGACTCCAATACATGGGACCACATGCATAAGAACATAATTATTTTGTATTTGTTTTATAAGCTCAAAGTAACAGTGTCCCTCTAAGAATTATTATTTTAGCAAACTTGGTTGTTGTGTAATGTTTGTCAACATTAAACACGTTAAGTGCTAAACCTTTAAATATAAAATTGTCTTCATTGTCACTGAATCATTATTGTCATTAAAAAAAAAAAAAAAAAAAAATTTCAGCAATTGTGAGGAAGTCCCGATTCTTACGGATGGTGGGAGGTGTAAAGTACTGGTTCTACCCAGGAAAAGTGGGTGGTCTGCCTCCACCACAAAAAAACCGAACGTCATATATAAGCCTGAGGATATGATTATCGCCCGAGGCGAACTTTAATAGTAGAGGACAATAAGCTGATGCTACATAAATTTTGATCCATGAAAGCTCTGCGCCTTGTGGTTTCAGAGAAGAAGATTTTTAAAAGTTTTTTCCTATACAAGTCTATGAAAAACATGCAAAATCTCAATATACACATTTTGGATCCCCAGGGCACGGTCATTTTTGACCCAGGGGACTTCATTTGAACAAACTTGATAGTCTAGGTGTTGGCGATCATTTTAAAGGAAAACTGTCAAAATCTGTCCAACGGTTCTTGAGAAGAAGATTTTTTAAGGTTTCAACCATATATGATAATGGCAGCTATCTTGGATGTCGCGCTGACCTAATTTTAACAAATCTAAAAAGCATTCATCTAAGGATCATACATATGAAGTTTGGTCAAAATTGGCCAAGCGGTTTCAGAGAAGTCGTTTGAAGCAAAAGTTCATGACGTACAAAGAGTGATCCCAATAGATCACCTTGAGTCTTCGGCTCAGGTGATCTAAAAACAACAATTTGGTGAAAGTTTACTTATGAAGGTATTTGTTTGTCATTAAGTATCAAACTTCTACTGTCAATGATTGTTTACCTGCGTTGTCCTCACATGGTATGGGAAGTTTTTGTTGGCAGCAGACGGTCGTGTCAGAACCTAGAAGAACAGAAGACTGCAGTAAAATACCAAGGACAAAGGGATTTATTAAGAACAGTATCAAAATATTCATAACCACTTGTGCTTTCAATTTCTTTTAAACAGGTAGAGATAAAAAAAAGGAGTTTCAATTAAGAGGTAAAAAAAAAAGTATGTGTTAAATTTGAAAATGTAATTAACCAAAACACAGATGTCTCAAAGCTGTGATAGAAAATGTATTTATTAACCTAAACACAGATGTCTCAAAGCTGTGATAGAAAATGTATTTATAAACCTAAACACAGATGTCTCAAAGCTGTGATAGAAAATGTATTTAATCTAAACACAGATGTCTCAAAGCTGTTTTAACCTAAACACAGATGTCTCAAAGCTGTAATAGAAAACGTATTTAACCTAAACACAGATGTCTTAAAGCTGTGATAGAACATGTATTTAACCTACAGATGTCCCAAAGCTGTGATAGAAACTAAGGCACAAGAATGACAAAGAGTACAGGGGACAGACAGACACATATCATTAGGATGGGCAAGGGCAATATATACTGAAAGGAAAAAGAAATGCATAATGGGTATTTCCGCTATATATTGCATGTTTAACATGCTACTGATAATTGAATGGTACAGGGCGACATTAGGCTTTTTTTGGCTCAAGCAGGTGAGCAAATATAGGCCTTTAAATGTTGCAATCTCTTAACATTAAACACAATACGGAGATGGCTTGACTTTTTCAAGCGAAACTTCAACATTTACGAGTTTCTTGTAACAAAGTATATTTTGATTAAAAGGTCTACTACATGACAGAGTTGTCCTTTCTGTAATTAGCTGTAGCTCCTTTTTGTACAAAACATGTTGAGATATATCAGGAATATTACGTAGGAGTATATAATAGTGTAGTATAGGCAATTTTTTGATTATGCGTTTCTTTTTCATTTCAGTATATGATCATTCCACATTTATGAAAAGGTACACAAAGTGTTGTTTTTAAATTAACAGGTTAAAATTATAATCTAGATTGGTTTTGAATTTAAAATTACATCGTAATTTGATTTATTTAAATATTTAAATAAAAAATTTAAATTTTTTTTTTTACCGGTATATAAATTTTCTATAATTATTAAACAAGACGAGACTAGACAATCTTTAACCTAATCACACGTTTTCCTACCAGAAAGAATAAATGGCCGCAAACAGACACTGCAACCTCTATGCCGTGTACAACTTTCTCTCGCTTATACACTGGAATAGCAAACGTCGCCACCAAGATCATAAGAGGAGATATCAGAAACCTTGGTAACAAAAAGCAAATCACTAGTGTAAGCAAGTTAGGTAGCATGCAACAGGTGGCTTACATAATCATGCCATATAAGTAATACAAATCTAAAGAAGCATTCAAACCAAACCAAATGTTATATACCATTTTTATTTAATTTAGATTCGTATTCAGTGAATCAATAAATGATAATACATTTTAGAATATGCTCATTGGTGTGTGATGAATTTTCTGATAAAAATATTCAGATTTGTCCAAATTTTACTTTTCAATCAAAAAGAATTCTCCGCTAATCTCACAAAAAACTGTTTGTTTATAATGAAGATTTTTTTTTTTCATTAAGAAAGTATGCATTATGACACAACATTTGGAATGGATTGAATTATTTCCCGACAAGGAGAAATATGGAAGCATGCAATACAGAATACAGACAGTCTAAGCAGAGAAAACCCATCACCAGTCTAAGGTACAAGCTGAAAAGTAAGACACTGCGAGTTGTTAGAGCCATATGGTTTTAACTTATACAGGAGCGTAGCTACATGTACGCGAAGTACCCAGTTGCGTACACATTGTCCCAAATACTGAAAAAATTAGAAAGTCCAAAAATGCAATAAAAACACTTCATTTAGCCTCATTTTGTTGCGGAAATGCACCAGACGGTCTAGGATATATTTTTTTCAGGGGAGCATGTCCCCGGACCCCTCTAGACTGTTTGCGTACACATTTTAAAGTCCCTAGCTACGCCCCTGTTATATGTTAAAGAAGGATGATAATTGACCGTGTAGCTCTTATACTGCAACAGACTGCTCCCTGATTTTGTTTTGAAACATGAACCAGTAAAAGATATGGAGTGTTTTTATACTCCCCTTAAAACATTTCTGGGAACATAGTTTGACCCTGAGGTGAAGCAAGAACTTTCTATATTTCATAAAAACAGTAAACGGTGATATTACTCAATCTGTAAGTCCTAGAAAATCAGCGAGTAGTGTCCAGTCATACAGAATATACTTGTGCCATGAAACATTGACCATTAAATAAAGTTAATGAAATTTTCTCAAGTAAGTGTAGAACTTATGAACAAGAGATCAATGACCTTGAAGCTCTACTGATAGGTTCTGATAGCTAGATCAGCATTCCTGTAAAGTTTCACGAAAATATGTCGAGTAGTTTCAGAGTAGTCCTTAAAAGTTTTTATATATAACTCTTATGTGAACAAAGATGGCTGCTGGCAACCACATTTAATGTTGAATCAAAATAATTTTCAACAAGGAACAACATCATATCATGTTGATCATTTTAGAAAAAGTCCCATATCAATATCACTTATAGTTTTCAAGAAGTAGTCACTACAAATTTGTTTTTTAAAAATCTATTTTTAGCCATGGCGGCCATGTTGAATTTCCAGCCAAACCGAAATTTTGCTAGGATCAACTAGACATCAGAGCAACATTCCTGTGAAGTTTCATGAACATACGTCAAGTAGTTTCAGGGGAGTAGTTGCAGCAAGTTTTTACTATATAACTAAATGTAAACCAAGATAGCCGCTGGCAGCCATGTTTGATGTCAAATCAAAATGATTTTCGAAATGGACCAACATCATGTCATGCTGATCATTTAAGAAAAAGTCCCATGTCAATATCACTTATAGTTTTCCTGAAGTAAAGTCACTACAAACTTGTTTTTTAAAAATCTTATTTTTAACTGTGGCGGCCATCTTGAATTTCCGGCCAACCTGACATTTTGCTAGGATCAACTAGATATCAAGAGCAACATTCCAGTGAAGTTTCATGAAAATCCTTTAAATAGTTTCAGAAGAGCAGTCACTAAAAGTTTTTATTACATATCTCTATGTAAACAAAGATGGCCGCTGGCAGCAATTTTTTATGTCGAATCAAGATGAATTTCGACAAGGACCAACATCATGACATGCTGATCATTTAAGAAAAAGTCCCACATCACTTATAGTTTTCCAGAAGTAGTCACTACAAACTTGTTTTTTAAAAATCTATTTTTAGATGTGGTGGCCATCTTGAATTTCATACCGACCTGAAATTTTGCTCGGATCAACTAGATATCAAGAGCAACATTCCAGTGAAGTTTTATGAAAATCCTTCCAGTAGTTTCGGAGGAGCAGTCACTAAAAGTTTTTATTACATAACTTTATGTAAACAAAGATGGCCACTGGCAGCCATGTTTAATGTCGAATCAAGTTGAATTTCGACAAGAAACAACATGCTGATCATTTTATAAAAAGTTCCATATCAATATCACTTACAATTTTCAAGAAGTATTCGCAAACTTTTTTAAAAAAAAACAATTTTTAGCCGTGATGTCAATTATCTGCCGGCCTGAAATTTTGCTAGGATCAACTAGACATCAAGAGCAACATTCCTGTGACGTTTCATGAACATACGTCACGTAGTTTCGGAGAAGTATTCGCTGAAAGTTGTTACAATATAACTATATGTAAACAAAGATGGCCGCTGGCAGCCGTGTTTAATGTTGAATCAAAATGATTTTCGACAAGGACCAACATCATGTCAAGCTGATCATTTTAGAAAAAGTTCCATATCAATATCACATATTATTTTCAAGAAGTAGTCGCTACAAACTTGTTTTTTTTAAATCTATTTTTAGCTTTGGCAGCCATCTGGAATTTCACATCAACGTGAGTCTTTGCTGGGATCAACTAGACATCATGGGCAACATTTCTGTAAAGTTTCATGAAAATCCATCCAGTAGTTTCAGAGGAGTAGTCACTATAAAAAAAAGTTTACGGACAGACAGACAGACGGATGGACGGACACTGCACCACGGCATAAGCTCTGCTGATTTTTGATCATAGAGCTAAAAAAGTGCTGATGAATAATTGGTTAGCAAAATTGTTACGATTAAATAAAAAACAAACATCCAGTAGCTGTTTGATATCAAAGTTTGAGGACTATTGCAGTATACGATGTCAAAAGCATGCAGCGAAACTACAATACATATAATGCATGAAATACAAAATAAAATTAATACAAGCAGCGAAAGATAAACACACAGCTACAAACTATACGCCCTTTAGCGCTCCCGTCATTTCACTTTTTTGTAATAGTTCACTTTACGATAAATTTTGCATCAAAAGATAGATAAATCAACGATGTAGATTTTGTCTCAATGTCTCGTTGACGTCGATATTCCTCACTAAAGGCATTGCAATGCCTTTCATGCCATGGAAAAAGGCTCAGTTTGGTCAAGTGATGCTCAAAGCATTGCAATGCCCTTCACGCCACTGAAAAAGGCTCAGTTTGGTTGAGTCTGTAGCTGAAGGCGTTACAATGCTTTTTATGCCCTTGATAAAGACTCAGTTTGGTCGAGTCTGTAGCTAAAGGCTTTACAATGCTCCTCAAGTCCCTAACAAAGGCTGACACGGCATTCCATCAGTTGTATAATATAACCAAAATCCAGAATAAACACATTTTGTTAATACATGAAGACAATAGCAACAGAGACAAGACCCAGAACTCTCTTGGAAATCGGAAAAAGAAAACTACATTTCCGTTCACCTACAGTCACTATCTTACCAAAAAAAATATGTGACCACAAAATGCTACGAAGCACTCGACTCCGACAACTGTTTTCTCTCGCGACCACAAAGCAATTGATGTCGTAGCAACTACAATTACAATGGGACCAGCCCAGAACCTGTAAAATTACAAAATTTCATAGTTTTTGAGTGCATATTTTCCCCTCAGTTTTTTAAAAGCTATGTAATATAGAATCAAATTTTGCATGTTGAATATGACATTATAAAAGAACAGAGATAAAAATAATGAAAATATGCATGACCTTATTAAGTTTATTGTCAACAGTGAAAATTATTTTTTTGAGGCATGTGGAGTTTTACTCCATAACATTTTTTTTTTTCAATTGGGTAATTTCAACTTTTAGTGATTATTTTTTACTCATCCCTTCTCGATACAATTAGATGTGTTTTTCTTTGTTTTTACATTTTATAAATTTTTAATAATGATATGGGTATGATTACTGCATCCAAAATCATTCTTTCTTGCCGGATAAGGCTATCCACGTTTTACATGGGGATGGAAAGTGTTTATGGGTAAAGATAATAGTCAACGCGCCCACCAACATCTGGTATGCAGGAAAACGTTAGTAGCTGGCGGCGTCAACACAACATGTCTGTGATATGCAAGAAAAAGAATTTATCATGTTTATTCGGTTCAGATAGGGAATTCCAACCCTAACCCTCAGTATAAGTGTTTTAATCGGAACCTCGGCAGGAAAATAGGGTTGCCCTAACCCTTGGTATAAGTGTTTTGATCGGATACCTCGTCAGGGAATTAGGGTTGCCCTAACCCTCGGTATAAGTGTTTTGATCGGAACACCTCGTCAGGGAATTAGGGTATAAGTGTTTTGATCGGAACCTCGTCAGGGAATTAGGGTTGCCCTAACCCTCGTATAAGTGTTTTGATCGGAACCTCGTCAGGGAATTAGGGTTGCCCTAACCCTCGGTATAAAGTGTTTTGATCGGAACCTCGGCAGGGAATTAGGGTTGCCCTAACCCTCGGTATAAGTGTTTTAAACGGAACCTCGGCAGGAAATTAGGGTTGCCCTAACCCTCGGTATAAGTGTTTTGATCGGAACCTCGGCAGGGAATTAGGGTTGCCCTAAACCCTCGGTATAAGTGTTTTAATCGGAACCTCGGCAGGGAATTAGGGTTGCCCTAACCCTCGGTATAAGTGTTTTAATCGGAACCTCGGCAGGGAATTAGGGTTGCCCTAACCCTCGGTATAAGTGTTTTAATCGGAACCTCGCCAGGGAATTAGGGTTGGAATTCCCTATCTTCACGGGATACCCATGAAATATTCTTATATTCTCATCAATACCAGAGAAAATCACCTTAGATGCATTAAGATCAGTTTCCAAACTTGCTGAAATGTCAAAATAAACAGAGATTTGTACTATTACTGATTTTTACCATTTTCGTTTTCACGACAAAAAACATCAACAAAGCATAAAAATAACTGGGATGGTTATTGGACCGGTTTACAGTATTCGACTCGGCTTCCTCACTTGGTATCATAAAACATAGGCCAAAGTTAGATATGTCAGAGGTTCTCAATAAATGGAGGAAAATACTGCACTAAGAAGAAAGACTGATTTCATTTGAATAACCCAGTGGTATCCGACTTTAATGATTGTATTGGTTTACTCAAGGTCATGGATATTTACATCATTTATAATCATCCCTGTTCATTCGAGTCACTCCCCAAAAGTGACAAACAACAATCTGAAATACTGCCACAAAACAAGCATAGCTTTAAAAATGTCAGTATGAAGCCGCCACTGCTACGGCTACGAGTTACACTAAGTTAACTTTTCTATACTATCTTACCAAAAAGTAAATATGGCCACAGATGGCCACAAAGCACTGGACTCCGTTAACTGTTTTTTCTCGCGTCCATAACGCCATAACAGTCATGGCAATAATAATTACAATGGGACCTGCCAAAAACCTGCAAAATGTTACGATTTAAATGACAAAAAAATTACTTTGTGTATAAAGCTTGTAGGTGTGTTATCTTGTCGTATGCAAATGTTGTGTTATTCTAACAATGAATGGCAAGCATAATAACCTGTCACCATAGAATTGAATTGAATTAGGTTTTAATTAGGGTATATGGCGCCCAACAGGAATAAACTTGCCAGGCTCGTCCTCAATTTACATCAAGATAAAATATGGAGAATAGACTTAGAACCTTCTTACCTGCAGAACTGCAGAGTGGCTGCAAATTCTATAGTAGACACTCCATTTACGATGGAGCCACGTTTCCACGTTTGCATCAAGGTGTCATAATACAGACCGTGAATGAGCACGATAAAAAAACTTCGGTCTGAGGGTGTCTTGACCACCAAAGACAACACTTCACATGACCAAGTACCAAACAAATAAAAGCGAGGTAATCATAAGAAGTTAAGTTACTAAGGTTAAGTGGTTTTAACAGTGTGTAGGTTTGGGAAAATAACGCAAAATATGACCTTGACCTTGGTATGTTTTGTCATTCAGCGATATCCACCAATGCCAACAATACATATCACCAAGTATCAGACATAAAGTGAGGCAATCACATAAAGTTAACTGTGGTTCAGTTACCTAACCAAGATTGTTACCTAACGAAGGTTAAGTTTGGGGAAAATAGGCTAAATATGACCTTGACCTTGGTAATTTTGGCATGACGTGATGTCCCTTGACTCAACAAAGCAACTGACAAAATTTCAGAAAAATCTGTGCAGCGGTTGTCGAGATACAGTTGATTTAAAATGCCGCCGCTGGAAAAGTGACTGCTATGTCTCGCTACCTACTATCGTGGGTGAGACAAAAATGAATATGAATGTGGGGTCCTACCCCTCTGCATGCGAGTGTGTTTGTGAGATTCAGCAGTGGGGGCTGTCACCATAGACTTGTATATATACTGAAAGCAATTCTGGGTTAAGTCCTGATCATCTTCAACGCTTCATTTTAAACACAAACATCTTGATTCTATGCTCATAAAAAAAGAAGAAATCAGAAACGTGTCCGTTTTTTTTTTTATTTGTTAAAAGTGTTTGACTTAGTCTGTCGAAGTTTTCCTCTTTTTTTAGGGACAAATTTGTAACAGTGCATGGTATGTCATTCTGTCTGTTTTGTCTGTGTAAGCCAATCAGAAACAATACCAGACACTCGATAAAATGGCTGCCATTTCAAAAAGATTTTCTAAGAAAGATTCTAGACATTTGTCTTAAAAATAAGCAAGCACTGCAGATGATCTAAACTATTCTGGGTTCTAAATGGGAAACATACCAACCAAACATAAACCATAAACAAACATAATGCAAACATCACAATATACAAGGAACATTCAAAAAGTTCTAATACTAGTACACATTTTCATTTTTTATTTCTTTGTTTTTAGCCTCTGGCTTTATTTTCAACTTTGTATTAAATCTTAATTTCAATTTTCATTACTTGAAAAATAATGATGTCATTAGAACTTTCTTACTGCTCCTGTGAAATCATAACTCTAAACATGCTATGCCAATGCTGCCTGGTTTATATTATTTATTACTTCTTATAACAACAGAAATCAATGGCTCATAAACCTATGTACAAGCCAGACAGCCTTAGAACTACTAGGATGAAACAAGCAGACGGCAACATGCATTTATAAACAGCAGCCTTCATAACTGCGACTCACCATATAAAATAAATGACCACATAATGTTACAAAATTTTCAACACCGACTACGGTCTTCTCGCGAGACCATAATGCAATGGCAAGCATAGCTATAACAATTATAATGGGACCAGCCCAAAACCTGAAAGAGAAAGAACTTTAAATGATTGGTTTTGACAATAAAATGTTTGTAGAAAAAGTTCAGCTCTTCAGTCTGAAAAAAGAAGATAAAAAGGTGAATGAGTCGGCCTGTAGGTTTGAAACCACTATTTATTTTACCCGTAGACACCAATGTTAAAGTGCCACAAATTAATGATTTGCTGCAACTTCAACTCAAATATGGATAATGCAGCAGTGTAATTTT
Source organism: Cyrtodaria siliqua (assembly GCA_037043455.1). Classification (NCBI taxonomy): domain Eukaryota; kingdom Metazoa; phylum Mollusca; class Bivalvia; order Adapedonta; family Hiatellidae; genus Cyrtodaria; species Cyrtodaria siliqua. The sequence goes on along the minus strand of JAWPHD010023181.1, from coordinate 12,699 downwards.
CATAGGCAAAACTAATTTTCCACTTGCAAAATCACCAGAAAAGGTTGGGTCACAAGACATGTAAGAAAGTTCTTGTTTGTTTACTAAACAGGTCAATGGTACAGCTGTTTTAAGTGATGGTTGCTCACAAAGTGAAAAAATAGAGTCAACATTTCGAAATGTTCATCAGTGATCCAGTAAAACCTATTAATATGATTCTTATACAAAATCACACAGAAATGGGCAGTTTTCCCCTACTTAGAATGCCCATTTCCATCAAACAAGAGGCCCAAGAGGGCCTGTGGACGCTCTACTGGCTTACACAGTTCTTATAACATCAATGAAGCGAGTGAGTGCAATTTACGTTTTTTTGAAAGTTTCGGGCAAAAAACAGCTTTTTAGCTAAATCAAGGGCCATAACTAAAGAATCTGATAAAGTTTGGTAAAGATCAGATGAACAATGAAGGCCCTACCGTATTAACGAGGCAAAATATAGCATTTTTAACTAAATCATGAGCCGTAACTCCTCTGTAACTGGTCCGACAGGTCCAACATAGAGCTAAAAAAAATAAAAAATAATAATAATAAAAAAAAATATATATATATATATATATATATATATATATATTATAAAAAATAAAAAAAATAAAAATTAAACAAAATTAATAAAAATAAGTAGTAATTAAAAAAAAAATAAAAAAAAAAAAAAAAATAAAAAAAAAAATAAATAAAATAAAAAATAATAATATAAAAAAAGAGAAAGTCATAAAATCTGCTAAAGTTTGACAAAGATCAGATGCAAAATGAAGGCCCTATCGTATGACGAGGCAAATTATAGCATTTTTAACAAAATCAAGGGCCGTAACTCTGCTGTAACTGGTTCGATCTGGCTGGTTTTCGAACTTGACCAAGCTTTCATAGACATTAACAATCTGATAAAGTTTGGTAAAGATCAGATTAAAAATGAAGGCCCTATCGTCTTATTGAGGCAAAATATAGCATTTTGAACTAAATCAAGGGCCATAACTCCGCTGTTACTGGTCAGATATGAATGGTTTTCAAACTTGTCCGAGCTTTCATTGATATTAACAATCCGATAAAGTTTGGTAAAGATCGGATGAACAATAAAGCCCCTATCGTCTTAACGAGGCAAAATACAGCATTTTTAACTAAATCAAGGGCCATAACTCCGCTGTTACTGGTCAAATATGGCTGGTTTTCAAACTTATTCGAGTTTTCAACAACATTAACAAACTGATAAAGATTGGTAAAGATCGGATGAACAATGAAGCCTCTATCGTCTTAACGGTGCAAAATATAGCATTTTTAACTAAATCAAGGGCCATAACTCCACTGTTACTAGTCCGATATGGCTGGTTTTCGAACTTGTCCGAGCTTTCATTGATATTAACAATGTGGTAAAGTTTGGTAAAGATAGGATGAAAAATGAAGGCCCTATCGTCTTAACGAGGCAAACTATAACAATATAGCATTTTTAACTAAATCAAGGGCCATAACTCCGCTGTTACTTGTCCGATCTGGCTGGTTTTCGAACTCATCCGAGCTTTCATTGATATTAACCATCTGTTAAAGTTTGGTAAAGATCTAATGAAAAATGAAGGCCCTATCGTCTTAACGAGACAAAAGTTAACGCCGACGACGGACGACAGACGACGGACGGACGACGGACAACTCGGCATCCCATAAGCTCTGCTGGCCTTCGGCCAGTAGAGCTAAAAAGGAGGGATTACTTTTTATTATAGGAACTACATTTGAATACACCTCCGAGGTTTACATGTAATTAGTGGTGGTACCCCTGTATAAAATGGGAAGTAACCATTCAATATCAAATCAAACAAAATATTTGATTTCTTACCCGGAAACGAATAAGCAGAACTGACAGATGACAGACATAATAATAATAATGAATATTTAGGCCGAATAAAAGCATACATGTACTGTAACCTGACTGACTCTCTTAAAATGCAAGAACTTGGCGTCAAAGAATGCAAATACCATAATGTCATTAATTTCTAATGCCTGTATCATGCATTTCCATCTGGAACTAATTTTTTTAAATGTAAACAAATCTTAAAAACTTAATCTGGCTCTCAAAACGCTACACCATTTACGTCTACTTAGGAGCAGTTATTTACAGAACATATTGAGGTACATGTACATTAAGACTCGAAAGACTTATGGACATTATCACCTTGCTCTATGTCACGATTGCCTTGAAGCAAAGGGATTGTTTACAACAATATGTGTCATTATCAGTAGTTGTAGGACTTCATCTGTACAGGTAATTATCATTTCAGTACAGGTAATTATCATTTCGGTACAGGTAATGTAAAGGTAATTTTCATTTCGGTACAGGTCATTATCATTTCGGTACAGGTAATTATAATTATCATTTCAGTAGAGGTAATTATCTTAGTACAGATAATTATCATTTCAGTACAGGTAATTATCAGTCCAGGTAATTATCAGTCCAAGTAATTATCATTTCGGTACAGGCAATTATCATTTCAGTACAGGTAAGTATCATTTCGCTACAGGTAATTATCATTTCAGTACAGGTATAGGTAATTATCATTTCAGTACAGGTAATTATCATTTCAGTACAGGTAATTATCATTTTGGTACAGGTAATTATCATTTCAGTACAGGTAATTATCATTTTGGTACAGGTAATGTACAGGTAAATATCAATTCATTACAGGTAATTATCAGTACAGGTAATTTCATTTCAGTACATGTAATTATCATTTTGGTACAGGTAATTATCATTTCAGTACAGGTAATTATCATTCCGGTACAATAATGTACAGGTAATTATCATTTCAGTACAGGTAATTACTAGTACAGGTAATTATCATTTCAGTAGAGGTAATTATCTTAGTACAGATAATTATCATTTCAGTATCATTTTGGTACAGGTAATTATCATTTCAGTTCAGGTAATTATCATTTCGGTACAGGTAGTTATCATTTCAGTACACGTAATTATCATTTTAAAAGGCAGCATTTTCGTACTTACCATAAAGTATAAAACACAAACAAAGGATAGTAGAACGTTCCTTTCTCGGGATAATGTTTCAGTGTGAAGAAAATTGCATAGCAGAACCATACAAAGCCTATAATCCTCATGACTATCAGACAATATCCTGGGGGACTCTCGTACAGGTAAAGTACAAGACCTGGGTCAAACCTCTGAAAATACACACAATAATCACTTTAAAAATAGTACTCATTTCGATCACAAGCTGAAATTGACTCATATCGGCATAATCCAGGGAAATTACTCTATAACATGTCTATTTTCCTAATTGTCAAACGTGTCCAAGATCTTACTAAAACAAACCTGCAAATCAAATTTGGTAAAAAAAATCAGAGATTCAAGATTCTTTATTAAGTAACGTAAACATTACAATGTTTCTTGTTACGTGATACAATGAATAATATTATATACAACAGTCAGTCATGATAAGTATGTGCATAGGCATGAAGGCAATGAGCAAAACATGATTTATACGGAAAAGATATACAAACATATATTGTACGTGAAGTTGTACTAAGTACATTGAAAAAAATAATAGAACAATGCAATGTGTATGTATGTACATATATACATATTGAAATATCATGAAGAACGTTCAAGCATATAGATGTGCAAAAGATGGTGTAATATTTACTTTAGGTGAGATTTACAGTACATTTTCATGACGATTAACTATGTTTTGTCGAATAACTGTCGCTTGATTTACAAATTTACAAAGTTTTACAAAGTTTTGAGATAACAGAAAAACTAACAGACTGCATTAGCTCAATAAATTTATAAACGCTTGGTCTAACAAAGTAACGTGATTTAATATATTGTTTTCGAATGTCAGTGTATGCTAGACATATACAAATAAAGTGGTATTTGTCTTCTAGATCACCAGAATTGCAAATTAAACAGTATCGTTGATCATGGTCGATTCTGTTAACACCATAACGACCTGTTTCAATCCGCAGTTGATGCGAAGACGAAATTTCTGTGGTATTTTATCGAGATAATACTCATAATTGTCAGAAGCTGTTAATTTTCTCACAGTTACAAGCCGAATATTGTTTGATTATTAATCAGTAACTAGACGGGGTTATTTTTGTAACAAAAACATATTTCTTCCCCCACACTCTCAGCGTACCATCACCATGGTGCCATCACATCATATGTCGATATGTGATGGTATGATGGCCCACCAATGAAACACCATAGGCAACAGAAAGACGAGAATGAAGGATAATGAGCCAAGTCATATTTAGCTCACCTGGCCTTTGGGCAGTAGAGCTAAAAACTGATCCGTTTAGATAATGTACCATTTTGAGTTATACAAATAATTATATTTTAATACTTACAACAGCTTCCCACACAAATATCACTGCATACGTGAGTGCATAAAGCGTCATGAACACCGAGATTTTTATCGTGGAGGCGGAGCTTAGTTTCCCACGAGTGATCGTGTATCCTTTACCGACCAAAATCAACATGAGCAAAAACACCATAATACTGACAGATTCAAATGCACGTGCTGAAAAATAAACAGAGTTAAATGAAGCCTATTATAAGGCAGCTGCAGCATTCCTAACCACCAAGAGATATATCTTAACATTTAAAGTTACAAGTATGGTGTGTAACCGAAGCGCAGTGGCCGAGTGGTTAGAGTGTATGATGAGCAAATAAGGGGTATTGATACATCTCGTTGGCCCAGTGTCATAAAAAAGTGACTGGGTGTGGTATCCTGCGTGGTATTCCCGTGTGGCAAGTACAAGCAGACAGTAGAGAGATGCATATTACACACACACATTCAAAAGTCCAGACTCAATTGTGCCTATATCTTTAGGCTGTCCTATAGGTTCTATGGTGGAGAGACTATAAACCATAGAATTATGCACACACACAGAGTATGGTGTGTCAACTGTAATAATGGTTGCCAGTTTGGATGAGACTTAATGGAAACTTGAGACAATTATGATAAATGTAAGGAGCAAATCTCAAGGCAATGGTCTTGTCTTACACAAGACGGATGATTAAATGTTGTTTAACGACTCATCAACACAGTATAGGTTATTTAGAGCCACTACAGAGAGAGATACTTGCTCTCCACTTGCAATCAAATAGATTCCTATGGTTCTTTCTAAGGATGAACTGGTTCACCCGCTTTAAGTCCCCATCCAACGGACGAGCCTAAGGGAAAGTGTCCTGCCCAAGAACACATGGACAAAACTCAGTGGACCAGTGAGTTCTGAACCCGGATCTTCCGGGTAACTGTACCAGTACTGTATACCTCCCGCCACCTGTAAAAATCTACATTTTCTCACAAGTCAAGCTCACATTGGATTCGAGCCCTTAGCGGTGAGAGGCGGAAGGGTTCAAACGCAACGTCTATAGCATCCGGCCACAGGGGCATTTACTTATAAAGGTAAAATCATATGAAGACATTGTAACCTGCATATTTTGTTGACTTCAGTTTCCAATCAAGGCCATCGTTCCCATAGATACCATAACCAATACACTGCAGGAACAAGAAGAACGTGTACGTGAACACGGAGGCCATGTACATTTTGTACGTTGTGTGCCATAGCTGACGGTTACGTAATAGAACTGAAAAAAGTTAATAGTAGAGAAAATATGATCCTGAAAATATTAGTATCTAAGCATTTATCAATGTAGCGCTAATAAAAAAAAAATTGAGCTTGGCTCTTACTGACACATAATTTAGAGTTGCTGCCAGAAAAAGTGAAAAGGAATACAGAGAAAGGAAATATCTTAGCAGTGATACTTAGGAATATAAATATTTGCTTAAATTTACTTTAATAAAGGGAAATAACTCTGCAATATATATTTTCATTTAGCGGAGTTATCCAGATCTAACGGAAACAAACCTTCAACAAAATTTGTTAATAAGTTTATAACATGAGCTTTTTTTTTTTACATAAGCAAGGACAATTACTCTGTAAGGCATCATTGTCATTCTTGTCTAAAAACTTATCGATAAAAGATAAAAACCTTCCAAAATTGAATTTGATGAACATTCGAAACTGTTATCTTAGGTGATTGCATTAAAAATAATTTGCTAACGGACAACAGAAAACAACAACAGACAATGCACTATTGCATAACCTTTGCTGGCATATGGCCAGTAGAGCTAAAAGTAGAACTAGCACATCACCTCGAGTAAGATCTGATTTAATGATCAAGGGACATAACTTGTCAAACCTTATGTGAATAATGACAAGTTACCTGCACATATGACTGTGAGAACACACAGTATCAGGTAGGCAATCAAGAAGGCTATGTCTATCGGGAGGATATCTGGAACGATAAAATAAAACAAAGTGAATACTTCATTAAATCAGTTTGTTTTTGCATTATGCGTTTCATTGTTACTTTGACCTGCGAGGGACAGAAAACATAATACGTTATTAAACTTCTGAGAAAACACTTGAAAGATACACATTGTCCCAAGTGGAAGAGAATGCTTCACATGATTTTTTATTGATAAGAGAGAATGGCAATTTCAACAAGTTAACTATTTTAGAAAGTTTAGAATAGTTTTAAAATTACAAAAAAAATTCTTCTGAATATGTCACTGAAATTCTGTGATGTACACAACCTAAAAGTGAGTCTCGCACGTCACTCAAATTGAAAACTGGTCATATATTCACAACAAAACACAGTCAGTATTCTTTATATTTAACATTTATCATCAATTACCTTTATATTGAAATCCCAGCAGTGATTTTTCACTCTAAAAAAAGATTCGCAAAACTTCGTAACCATAGCTACAGAATACGTACAGAATTCGTCAGCAGAGTATTCCCTGTGTAGATAATCGTCCTCATCACCATTGGTCATGTGGATCGTGTACTTCAGCTGGATCCCTACGGGCTGTTGGTGGGAAATTTCAATAAAATAGCGTGTACATCAAAGTATGGTGTGGTACACATCAAAAGGACTATATAAACAAATACTGTTTTACACTCGAACCTTATGTTGGGTATAGTTTGTATTCTTGTAATTGAACAGTAACAACAAAATCTGGCATGAAGAAATGTCTTATTATTACAAGTCAAAAACCCTGACTTTTGTTTTACATTTTGAACAAGTCACAGTAGAAATAAAAGGTCATACTTTTCAATTTCTAGCTGCTTTGATGCAAACACATCATTTCTTAACCTTGCACACTGAATTAAGTTATTGTTTAAAGGGACTGAAGACAATCTTGAATCAAAATCTAAATACAAATGAAAACATTCCTAATGTACTTTAGTTTCATTTGAAATGCTGCATGTTACCTTCCACTTAATTATTGTTTATAAAAATGTTTGGTCTGGAAGTTCGGCGACTCGGCTGCGTTTTGTTTCTAAATCATAAATAAAAATTTAAATGGGGATTATATTGCTCACAGTTGTACATCTTATTCCAAAAAAGTGTACATCTATCACAAAACAAGAATTTATAAGGGCCTTTAAACATCGCATAAATTAATATTAATGATTTATTCAACAAAACCAGTCAAGTCATCTAGTTTTCTGGACCGGACTGTTTCACCGACAATGAATAAATCATACTATGAATGGAATGGTCTTAATTCAAAGAAAGAACAGTCCATTATATATATTTAGCGGGTTATGGGTTAACCATTCATCCACACATTATCTTGGGATATTTTGAGCCACCTCAGAGAGAGGAGAAGGACAGAGAAGGATACTTAGGAATACGGAAACCTGCCCTGCTCTGACTATCGATAGATTCCTATGGTTCTTTAACATTCCAGGGGGTTAGACTCTGACTTTTACACGGGGCTGCAAGGTGTCCCCATTTGACGGATGAGAATAAGGAAACTGTTTTGCCTAAGAACACCCGATATCTTGCTCTATCACATGATTTGTCTTTGTCTGAGAACATTTGGAATGAAAACGGAAAGCACATATTCAGTAAGAATCCTCCCACAAAAAACTGAGTTATCCCCTAACACAGCAGACTTCTGGTCAATGGACTTGGTTGCAATACTAGTTAGATTGGATTTTATAGTCGCATCAACAGCTAAGGTCATATGCTGACTTTCCAGCTACCATTGGCTTCCATTTGTGGAGGAAGACCCCAAGTGCCCATTCGGGCAATTTTCATGCACGTGCGGGCACCTAGGAAGAACCACCAATGTTACGCAAGACAGATGGATAGCTTCCTCACATAAAGTTTCCTGGTCCCTTGAGGGCTTGAGCCCACAGCGGTGAGCGGCAAGTGATTTCAAACCAAAGACTCTAACCACTCGTCCACGGACCTACTAGACAATTAACATGATTTGATCTGACTATTTACTTGTCACTGTAAATGCATTTATATGTACATCTACCATTAAAATTACTTTATTCAGCATTTGACGGGAATGTAAATTTATCTTTCTTCATGCCAATCTTTATTATTAAAGTTCTCCGGCCATGTTTTGTTTCATGAACATGTAGTGGTTTTAAATATTTGTTTCTCTCCGGGACTATCAAGAAATGTTTATATGATGTTTAAGAGTTAAATTTGTTAATTGATAATACTACATATCTTTAAAGCACAACCACAAGTATAAAATAGAAGGTGAGTCACGTGCATTTTTATTTCTTGAAACAACAGTCGGAACCAACGTTTTTAGGTCACAACATGTTATATTTATATATAGCTACAATATGGTTGTTGAACACATTCCACTTATTGCAAATGATAAAACATAAACTGCTAGCAATAAATAAACTCTATGTTAAACAGCCCTGCTTCAAATTGTAATAAATTGTAATAAACAGGTGCGTAGCGTGTCTATTTTCCAACATACTCATGGATGTGGGAGAGGGCAGTACAATATCCCTCTACCTTCACTTTTAATTCATTCTTATTTTTTTTAAGACTTACTGTGTTTATTTGTTTTCGATTTTTCAATGTTTATTATAGATAACTCACGTGAGTATTTGAGTATGCCACGCTACGCCACTGATAAATTTATTCAAATAAAACGTTTATTACTTTTTGCATAATTTCGCTACAAAAGATTTCAAATGCCTTAAATGTAGTCATTTCTATCAAACATAATCCTTTAATATCATTACAGTTTATTCAAAATTAAATTTACAAAAAGCAAAAGAAAACAGCTAAACAACTGGTTAATGTGTAAAATCATAAAATCATGAATGTTAATCTATACAATTTAAGAAAATTTAAAGTAACAAGCAGGTTTGAAGAAAACTAGGAGAGAATAATTTAGTAAGAATTTAACTAGCTACAAAATGATTAATATTCCATCTATCATTTTTTTAAAATTATTTTAGTTACATATTAGTAAATTGCAAGTTAACAAAATCACCACCACACCACACCACACCACACCACACCACACCACACCAGAGTAAAGGGTTAACTTGAGGTGTTCAAAGTTGGAAATGTTAAGACTGCATCAATTAGTACAATGATCTGTCAGGTATAGTACCTTTATTGTTGACATTGGGTCCGTTCAGGGTTCTCCCATCGGTTACCGAAAGTGACTCTACACCTGAGGTAGTATCGGTGGACTCGTTGGTACCAAATCTTACCATCAGTGGCCATTGGCAACCAACGTGCACTGGCAACCAACGTGGTTGACGACGGGAGAACCCTGAACTAACCCAATCCGTCTTGATAAGCTCATAAATCATAAATTATAATAAACTGGGTGATAAAGAAAAGATATTTAAGAGTTCAGTACTTTGATCACACACCCAAATTCAGAGTTTGGACGTGTACTTAAACAACATGCCTAAAAAAAGAAAGAAAATGTTTGTTTTTTGTCATATAAAAAAGAATTAAAGATCTCAAGAGAAAAACACAGATTTAAACATTACTTAATTTGATTTAAACATTCCCAATAAAAGTAGTACCATCAGTGGTGTTAATTGAGACTGTGTGATTAACTATATAAAAGAGGTAGTATATTTATACTGTTGTTTTCTTTGAGAATAGATTTCCAAAGATATGGCTGCAAAAAGCAAAGGAATCGGTCATCAGAGTGCTGAGTGGTACTACTTTGTATGAGGTACGATTTTAAACAAAATGAAGTGTGGTTTGGCTGTTGTTGTCAAAAAAGGTCATCTACTTTCATTTTGAGCCAAATGCTGGTGCATAGAGCAGTTATCGCCATTGTTGTTTTGCTATTTTTGTGTTTTGCCTTCATCTATTCATATTTTAATGGATATTTGAACTGTCACAGAGCATTAGGGTAAGCGTTATTCTGCGTAGAGCTAACATTATGGACTATGTGAAAATAATGGTGGTCCAAGTCCGAAGGCCAACTCAGGCATCAAATAAAAGTAGTTATGGCATCAGTGTTGCAGTTACAAGTCTTGCAGTTACAACTGGCTGTGTTGGCATCACATAAAAGTAGTTCTGACACCAGTGTTGCAGTTACAACTGGCTGTGTTGGCATCCAATAAAAGTAGTTCTGGCACCTGTGTTGCAGTTACAACTGGCTGTGTTGGCATCCAATAAACATAGTTCTGGCACCAGCACTGGCTGTGTTGGAATCAATAAAAGTAGTTCTGACACCAGTGTTGCAGTTACAACTGGCTGTGTTGGCAGTCAAATAAAATTAGCTCTGGCATCAGTGTGGCTGTGTTGGCATCCAATAAAAGTAGTTCTGGCATCAGTGAATTTTAAGGAAAAACGTCCTGAAGGTTTCGTGATTAATCATTAATGTTCACCGATAATGTACTATATAAATTAATAAAGTCAAGATTTTAGATTCTCCACCATGGTGCAATTTGGGGAATAAAACAATCTTCAAACTCAAAAGACTTAAGTTATGTTTAATTGTGTTGAATTTTTAATAGATGTTCATTGTCCAAAATCGAAGTTCACACTGACTCTCTCAAATATATCCCAGACAGGGTGTAACACAGGACATGCCAATCATAATCAAAAGTAAAGTTTAAAACAATAACTATTTGGCATTCAATGTTATGTCAAGTTTCATCAATAGCATCCCGTAAGTCACAGACACACTGGCAGCATATTGTTACGCAATTACCGAACAGTTTGTAATGTTAGAAATAATACTTAAATATTATTTCCACACAAATAAATGTTCCTTGTAGATGATGTATATAAGGACGTAGTAAATATAAATAAGTCTTTCACAAAGTTGATGACTTTTATATAATGTTTCTAATAGTTATCAAGCACTGTTCCAAATAATATGTCAGAGAAAATAATCCAAATATCAAAGTTCTTTTAAGTAAGAATAATTGCTAAGATCTCTTATAGATACACTTTAAAAGTCTCTCTCTCTCTCTAACTCTGCTAATTCTAAAGAAATGTACTTCAATAATTCTGACTGAAAATGCTGACCAAGAACCCCCAACTGAAGAATATTAGCCCTTTATATACTCTTACATAAGCCAGCTAAGCCAACCAATGAACTAAATGACCGCTTTCAACGGCCAGCAAGTAGGTCGCGCACCCATCATCCTAACACAAATGACATGAGCTTGCTGCATGGACAGCCAGCAAGTAGGTCGCACAACATCAGCCAATACACCAAATGACATCAGCTAACCAGCAAGTAGGTCGCACACCATCATCCTAACACTTAAATGACATCAGCTTGCTGCATGGACAGCCAACAAGTAGGTCGCACATCAGCCAATACACCAAATGACATCAGCTAGCCAGCAAGTAGGTCGCACACCCAAGCAAATGCACCAGATGACATCAAACTTGCTGCCTGAACAGCCATTCATAACTTAATGCTAATCTAGCAGGACAATCAAAATACCTACATTATCTACCTTCACTAAAATATATGCTTTACAGCCTCTACAAGGGATTAAATGAAGTCAGATAAGTATGTGGTTATATATATATGTGATCAAACTAAACTACTAATTAAACCATATACATTTATATTTAAAACATGTGAGGTAATATAAGATTATCTAAAATCGTAACAATATCATCAATAATGACCAATATACAACAGTGTTGCAGTTACAACTGGTTGTGTTGGCAGCTAATAAAAGTAGTTCTGGTCCAATTTTTTGCATTTCTGTAATAGTGTTTTACTTTTGGCAGGTTGTGCTGGCAACTCATTGTAAATCATGCTGGTCATACCAGTGATCCAAATATAGTGCAGCCCCATGTTGAAAGACCGGTATAATATATTTAGTACCAGAACCAAAGTACATACCGAGTGCTGAAAGCTGCTACATTTGTGCAGCTTTTATAACACATGCAACATAAAATACCGAGAATGAGCCAACATGCATGTAGTTATTGTTGAAGCTCGCCATCTTTCATTTCTATTTATGTCTTTTTAATGTTAAAATATATCCATAAAGCTATTAAAGGACTGACATGCCAAAGTCGTCAAAGAAAATATACTTCACACAGTATAGTCGTTGAAATTGGAAATGAGGTGAATATCTCGGGGTTACTTAGAGCCGCCTATTTGAAAGAAAATTAGGAAAAGAATGGACATAAACATTTAAAATTATCTATAATATTGGTTGTTCCCCTCTTATGTATTTATTTGCTTCCTTTTTTTTGAAGTTGGGAAACGAAGCACCTTGTTAGTTAATACATGCAGTAAACAGTTAATACATGCAGTAAACAGTTAATACTTGCAGTAAACTAAACATGCAGAGACAAACACACAGGACAAA